>LOEQ01006420.1:84778-105040 GCA_001685075.1 Bramus lutescens | reverse complement strand
GAGGAGGAGGAGTTTTAAAGTCTACAACAATTAGGAACCGAGGGCAGAGTCTAGAGGTTAAAGCACTTGTCTTTCCACAATGAGGACTGGACTTTGTGTCCACAGTACCCACATTAGTCCCAGCTTAGAGTAGTAACCTACCTGCACTAAAAATTTTGAAATACAGGACAGGGGATCTTGGGAGGAAGCTGGCTAAACTAGACTAGTAAATTTAAGTGTGCTCTGGGTTCAAGGAAAAGACACTATACAGGGGTACTGGTGGTTGGTTGTCTAGGGGTGTTTACAGTTTGTTCTCTGCTGAGGACATAAATCTGAACGACTAGAAAAGACAGAAGACCAAGCTGAAGGGGAAGGATAGCAACTTTAACCTGTCTGCATTCCTGAAACCTAAGTCTGGAAGTTCATTTGATGCTGACCTTCATACTTTACAGGGCTCCTTCATCCTCCCCTTTTCACTTTTAGTTCTGCTTAGAAATCCACCTCTGAGCTTTACTAAGGATTCTCCATACAGTGTCTTCTGGGAACAAGAAACTCATCTCAGGGAACTCATTTTTGCATTCCCTGACTACCCATGCCTTTTAACTACCATTCATCTACCTAAATATGTAATTGGACAATAATCCTGGAAGACAGCTGGCATTAAACTCTGTTCCCTTCCCACATATACATGAAAGAACAAAAGCATTCACGCATACAAATATCTATATCCACCCCCAGAAACACAGAACACAGATTTGTTGTACTCTTTCTCTCTTACATACACACTCACATATGTAAACACAAAAGCATCTGTGCATACAAATATATATCCATGCCCTGAAGCACAGAACACAGATTTGTAGTACTGTCTCTTTCACACACATATGTAAACACAAAAACATTCACGCGTACCACTATGTACGTCCACCCTTAGAATCACAGATTTGTGGTACTCTCTAGCAGAAATAAGTACTTCAACTTCATCCTTGGAGCTGATACAAAGAAGAGGGAGTCCTTTCCAGATCCCTCCAAAGCTGGCAATACAGATAAACAACCCTAAAAGTCTGGTGATCTATTGTTTCAAAGACCTGTGTTTCTAACTCTTTATTTATAAAGATGAGGAAATGCAATTCATTAAGTTAGAATGGCAATATTTAAAGGTGTGTAATTTAAGCCACCCAGTACTGGAATAATGCAGGATGCCACAGAATTTCCAGGCTGAACAGAAACTTCCTAGCAAGTTTCTCCCTTTCTCCCCCCCTCAAAGAACTTAGACAGAACAAATACCTGCACTTCTCTGTGATTTTCCTCGCTTACCCAACATCTTCATACCACGTAGGTTTGTTTGTAACTGATCCTGGTGCTGGTTATTTAGTTCTCTGTTTACAGATACCAGTTCTAGTTAATAATACATATTCAACAGAATAGATGCATCAACTAGAAACAAAGTAAGATTTCAGGTCCTTGAAGCAAAGGCAAAGTTGGTTTGTTTGTTTATTTGTTTTTTTTGTTGTTGTTTCTGTGTCTCCTCTTAACACTTTCCATTCCATTAAAAAGTCAGGCACAAAGATTCCTTCCACCTAGAAGACTGCATGGATTTACTAAAGATATTTTCTAAATGCATGGTGTCTTAATTCAAAATGGTTCCAATAGTATTGCTATATTGTTAAATCTTCTTATAATATTCTCTGTTATGTTATATGTTCCCAGAGAGAAAGGCCTTCATTATTGCTGTGTGATTGGAGAACTAGGATGAATGAGCAAAGATGTTCACACTCAGGGTTCACACTTCATTTCTAGGAAACAGTTTTGAATTTGGCCAAGCAGCCGCTAGGTGGAGGTGTTGCCTCATGTTCTAGGGCATAGGCACTCTTCTACCAGTGTTCTAGTGCCAGAGAAAAAGCCATAAAAAACGCCCAGACATGTACACGAGTTCTTTTCCAAGCAGGTGAGTTGATTAGCAATTTCAACTCCACTAAGGACGGCAGAGTCCTAAAAAGACTATTCGTCATAAGAATATCGTTGCTTGATTGCACTTCCTGCTAACTCAAGTAACATTATTTCCCTTCTCTGGTCTTCGATGAGGTTGTAGATAGTTGTAGTTACTTTCCTCTCATGACTTGACCAAGTTATTTATATACAAGACTTAAACTCCTTAGGATAGAATAATTATTGAGACATTTATCACGTGTTTTTTTGCTTGATACTGTTTATGCTGGTTGTAATTCTTAATTTTATACCTGATATTTGCTCTTATTGTATATAATTTTGTATTAGGCTTAAAACTCTCTTATTTAAACAAAAGGAGGAGGTGCCGTAGGAATTCCTACAGCCAGTAGCCTTTAAGTTACCCGCCCACCTGGCGGCACTATATATGCCAATGTAAAGCTTAAGTCAGGACTCTCTTCTGGAGGCATGATTTGGTTCCTGTTCCCCATTACTGTAGAGGATTGTGATCTATGAGTCTACCCCTAAATAAATAACCCTTTATTATACTAAAAAATATGTTTTTACCATATAATATATGGAGGTTCTTATGAATCCTCTCCCTAACAAGCATATCCGTAGTTGATCTTATCAGGCAATTTTCAACTATTTTATTAAATTACCAATTTAATAAATTTAAAAAATGGTAATTTATTAAATTACTATTGCCTTTGCTTTTATATTATCACTAATACAATAATCCTAAACACAATAGAATATGTGTACCTTTCAGTATCTTTATGATTAAAAGAGAGGTGTTTAAGTCCCTCAAACTCCATGTGTACGCTTGCCTAGGTTTCCAGTACCAGGCAGACGTTCCCTCTTGTTGAGTGGGTTCTAAGACCAATTGCAAAGCTGATGATAACCACCAAGATATGCATGCTACTACTGCACAGTTAGGGCTGTCATACCATGCTGCTTGTCTTTGTGGTTCATAGGCATCACAGTTGGGTGTGACTGTTGTTGCTTCCCTACTTTGGAAATTTATATGACACTTTTTAGTACTATGAAATATGGTACCCAGGGAGGAGGCACTTGGGTTATTTCCAGCTCAGTGTCCTCTGACCCTGTGTTTGCAGGATGGTGTTTTCATCAATATGGGATTACCTTCCACCTGTACAGGGCAACCAAGGGCAGTGGTAATAGTCTGTATTTTTGATAGTTTCTTGGACATCCCTCAATAACTCAAGAGGATTTCTCAAGCCTGGTGTTAAGAATTTTCTTAGTTAGTCAGTCTTTGGCTTTTGGAGAGGTCATTTTCAGCTTATGTATATTTACACACATATACTACATATATTACACACACACACACACACACACACACACACATATATATATATATATACTTTTAGGGGTAGAGGATAGTTAACAGTATGATCCCTTACGACGTTGTCAGGCACACTGTTATTTTACCTTCCTCCCTATTTATTCTGCACTTATCTCCTTCCTCTCCCCAACTATAGTCCCCCTTTTCCCATTTTCCTGAGCAGATTACTTGTACCCAGCTATTCCTCCTTTTGCTCTCTATCTTGGCAATGGACCTCTTTAAACCACAATCTTACTATGCTTTCATAATCCATAACTATATACTAAATATCTGTCCTTATACTCACAGATAAGTGTAGTCCTCACCCCACATCAAGGAAACTTCTCTTTGCAAAAGACAGAGACTACTACAGAAAACAACAACCAATCAAAATACAGAGCTGTGGAGCTCAGTCTCAGTAGATACATATGCAAAGCAACTGCTACACCTAAAGCTCAGGGAACATGGCAGAAGAAGGCTTGAGTAGATTGTAGGAACCAAAGGATTAGGAAGTTTGCTGTAAGCCTCTGTAATGTCAGATGCTTACCCACAATGGCTCACGAACATGGCCACCCAAGCAGGAGTTGAAAAAAAAAAAAACAGCAATAATAAACATGCCAAAGTGGATGGAAAAAAGACCAGAAGGCTTCAACCCTACACGAAGTACTGCAGGAAACTAATGAGTACTTAGAATTGGAGAAATACTCTTACCTGAGAAGGGCACACCAACTGTTTAGCCAATACCAAATGGCCAGTCCTGAAAACAAACACACAAGTAACATTATACAAAGTAAGATGGTTACATTTATAATTAGGAATGCATTGATGTATGTAACAACTATTTACTTTTTAAGACTTGTGAATTTGAAAGAGAGCAAAGTGGGTTGTATAGGAGAGTTTAGAGAGAGATAAAGGAAGAGGGAAAGATATAGTCTTGAAAGTAAAATAAATATTCTTAAAAGTAAAAGTACAGAAATGTGAGATGTTTGTACCGTATTTTTTTTGTATCTAAATCACATGGCAGGTGGATAGGTTAAACATTGCTACTGCATGTCTCTTTGGCCATGACCTCACACACTAAAGACTGTGAGAGTTAAGGTGTAATGAAAACTTGATGACACAGCCAGAGTAATGGCTTTGGCCAGATATATAGAACACCAACAGGAAGCAGGGGTGTGGTCTTCATTACTGGTGTCCTTTGTGACATCAATCCAGTGGAACCACATATGTAATGGGGATTTTTTTTTAGTAGCCATAATGCTTAAATGTGAAATAATAAAATTAACTTTGATCTTGTGTTCAGATAATTAAAATAAATCTAAATGCTGTAATTTTAAATTGTGGTGAACAAAATCATTCCAAGCGAGATTACAGATTCCGGGCATTTCCTCTGTGTTAAGGCTTATAATCTAACATGTATTCTATATATTAAGCATTTCTCAGGTCAGTGGCCATATTTTTAGAGGAACTGTGGTCTGTTTTTAGATTTCTTACAATCTACTAAAGATCCTCGTACCCCAAGAGTCATTCACGTAAATAACCATTTCCAATAATAAACTATCACATTTACAAAACAAATAAATGAACTTAATTCAAATTAAATAAAAGTGAAATTTTTGTTCTTCATTGCCTTTGCCATATGTCAATAGTTAGAGATGCTTTAGACTGTTGTTTTCAAAAACAGTAAACTTTTTTAAATGGAAGCTTCAAAAATAACCAGAGTAGATCTTACTTTAAAATGAAAGCAGCCATTGTTCCCCCATAGCCTTTCGGGACACTTTCTATGCCACCAAAAATTGTAGCATGTCAGACCCCTCTTCCCCAGCAGAATGGGGGTGGATGGGGCATGCTTCAAAACAGATACCTAATTTCTTTAACATTTTATTTCCATGGATTTTAGCACTGTATTTATCACAGTTAGGCATTCAATTTATTGTCAGTTTAAAATAATGAAACTGAAGATATAATGTACTCGGTGAAAAAATTCCTTAATTTTTATTACTATATTCTTGACATCTATCAAAGGTGATTTCTAGTTAACTGGTATTGTGCTCAGACTTCCTGATGACTACAACAATCCCAACTCAAATGGAGTGTCCAGCAGCGTGGCCTTAGTCCATCTATGATTACTGAGAGGCATGCCCAAAAAGAAACTTGAGTTTTATTGCATTTATATTCTTCCCCTGACAATTATCGAACTTTACAAATCTCAACCTCATTAGGTTTGGATGGGAGCCAACTGTCTTCTGGAAACTGCACTAAAAATTAATGGTGGAGAATTGCTAACGAAAGAAAAAAGTGGTAGAAGGAAGACATATGGTTAATGATGACATATTATTGCAGAAAAATGCAGCGGTTTGCACAAGTACTGGTGTTTGGAATTGAATGGGGGATATTGCCATATTAAGCAGGCTCTGTTAAGAAGCTTACAGGTGCCCTGGACAATGCTGTGTGGAGATGTTCTTTCTCCATGATCATATTTGATATGCAACATTACTTCCTGGTTGTGAGATTCAGCATGAAAATTGGGGCTTTGTCATAGACAAAATACCAGGCAGAGGAGATTTTTTATTTGCTGTATTTTGAATTTAGCTGGGTTTGAATTCAGCACAGACATATGGAACACTGGAATGCCCACACACCACAACTGTCATTAGGGATGTTGAGATGAAAACATTTAATTTCATTTTATTTTTACCAAGAATAATAAAATATTCCTAAATATATTTGGGAAATTGTGATATTTGGACAGAGGCATTTTGTTCTTTCTAACCTAGAGATGTTGTCCTTATTAATTTTCATCAATATGGTGCCTCCTCAGATGTCTGGTTTGAGATGAACTGTTTGTAGAATGTGGTTAAGAGACATTTTGAAGTTCATTTTGTCCAAAGAAGATGAAATAAAAATTCAGCATAAATATTTGGAATTTTCAAAACGTTTTTTCTTTGTGCATTTGAGCTCCTGAGATGGCATGTTCAGAGTCCCTTACCTTTTAATGGGAATTGAGTTTATTTCACAAAATCAAGAATGATGTTTCTGGAGAGAGAGAATTATTATGAAGATGGGATTAGGGAAACATATTGCTGACTATAGCCAGAGTCTTGGCCAAACACACAATAAAACTACTTGCAAGCTCCTTAAAACATGTTCTTTCTGCAAAATAATGACTTATGTATAAGCATATCTTATGATTACCAAGCTTGGCAGCCAATCTTTGAGACAGATTTGAACCTCAATCTCACCATTTTTTTTAAAACTGGATGTATGTGTGTGTTGTATGTATGATCATTTTAAACCAAGTCTGAATTAGCTCCATTTCCAGATAAGTGAGAAGTATGTATACATATGTAGGCATACTCACATGACAGATATGTAATGATTCCTGCATATGGCCATTCATAGTGGACTAGAATCTAATCAACACTGGGACTGAGGAGAACAGGAAGCAAAAGATGAGTCCTTCCCTTATGTTTTTGCCTGGTTGATCAGTGAACAACAACAACAACAACAAAAATCAGTCTCCATATTTTATACAAGATGTATAGCTTCTCAATAGAAGGAGACTCTAGACACAAAACCATCCTCTATTTTAATTCAACACCATAGCCTGTGGGGAATTGATTGAAGGTAGTTTTGATGTTTGGTTTTCTACTTGTAGTCTTCCCCTAACCGGCATATATTGACTTATTTTCTGTATTCATTTGGACTGTGAGGGACTTGCAGATTACCATGAAGTTGCAAAGCATAGGATAGAGAAATAGAAATACAGATGGCATTCCAAACATTTAAATGTTTAGTGGAGCCTGTCTGAGCTAAATTTGCCTACTTATTCCATCTATAGTATGGGGTGTCTACCTCTCCTCTTCAACACAGACACAGTCTTTTTCTTCCCCCTTCAAGAAATTTTTGTGGTATCTTTCCATGATGATTTCTTCCACAGATTATATGCTACCTCAGACAACATTGTAACTTCATTTGCCTTAAGGTCTGGTACCAGCTGGCCTGCCTTTGTCACTGACCCTGAGGTAGTTGGTGCTAGGCTATTGGATGCTATAGCATGCATCATACAAAAAATAAAGAAAGAAAGAAAGAAAGAAAGAAAGAAAGAAAGAAAGAAAGAAAGAAAGAAAGAAAGAGAAGGGAAAGAGAGAGAAAGGAAAGAAAGAAAGAAAGTAACAGAGAAAGCTTAATTTCCAGTCAAGTTCTACAACTTGCTAGTGTCAATATAAAACCACAACTCAAACTTCAAAGTGGTGATGTGGGATTTCCCTCTGTATACTGTGAAATAAAGGAACTGCTTTGGGCCTATAGCAGAGCTATAGGGGAACAGAGCTAGGCAGGAAAAACTAAACTGAGATGCTGAGAGAAAGGAGGTGGAGTCAAGGAGAAACCATGTAGCCCCACTGGAGACAGAAGGACGGAACTTTATTCGGTAAGCCATACACAGATTAATAGAAATGGGTTAAATTAATATGTAAGAGTTAGCCAATAAGAAACTAGAGCTAGTGGGCCAATCAGTGATTTAATTAATAGAGTTTCTGTGTGATTATTTTGAAGCTAAGTGGCCAGGAACCAACAAGCAGCTTTCTTCCAAGAAAGTGAATATAAGATAGTTTATTCTGGCACCAAAGATCAGCAGCCATGGCTCCAGGATAAAGATTTAGGTTGCCCTAAATTCCTTCTAATGTAGTAACAGTTTGATTAAAAAAAGATACTAACAGAACAAATAAATTAATAAACTAAGACACCTTTCATATACATCTTTGAAAACTTAAGTAGATGGGTTTCAGGAAAGTGGGGAAACCTCTGGTACAGATCCTACCTCGGTGCTATCTCACAGCCTTCCTAGCCTTTTTGGACAGTTGGAAACTAGCTGTCTGCACTCACATTCCAAAGGATTTACCTAATCCTCATAAACATTTTACAAAAGGTAAAAAAAAGAAAATAAATGGTTAGTAAAGGGACTAAAGATGTGCCCAGATAGTTTGACTTTGAACATGCACTATCCAAACCTCTCCATGTTGAAGATGTCCTGTCTCTCCGTCTTGCAAAAAAGTCAGTTAGAAGTATAATTCTTTGCAAGGACTTTCCCTCACATTAGCTATCTGAGCTCAGACAAGACAACGTCCATTTAATTGATCTCTTTTTCTATTTTAAACTGTTTTAAATAAAATATATTTAAATTAAAATATAGTTACGTCCTTTTCTTTTTTATTTTTCCTCTCTCCAATATATTCTATGTATTTTTGTTCCCTCTAGTAACCATGACCTGTTTTCTCTTTTTGTTATTTTTGCACACACACACACACACACATATATATATATATATATATGCGTGTGTGTGTACATATATGCACATACATACATACACATACCCCTACAAATATATAAATACAAAATATATAGCTAGAACCTGAACAGTCCATTTAGTGTTGCTTTCATGTGTGTGATTTCAGGGCTGACACTCAATGGTACCGTAATCACCCACAGTGTAATCTCTAGAGTGTTACTAGTATATAAATAATTTCAGGGCTAAGCACTCAGTGTTAATCAAAGTACCCATCACATCAACTCCATAGATTCTGCAAAAAGGTGAGTGAATTTTTATTTTCTGGATACTAACATACAGACAAATTAAAAAGTAAAGTTTTCCAATTATCTAAATTACTAAAATATTAAGTAATAAACACATTGTATAAAAGTATGAGCACAATACGCCTGTGTAAATGACTTTTTAAAGTTTGAGAAAATTTTAAGACAGAATACAGTTGTAACAATGGAATCTTCTCAATCAACAACAATTCTCCCTATTGTACATTTATCATATTTGAATTATAAAGTTTATGAACACATTCACATTCTAGGCTGTATTATATTATGTATGAAAACAGTAACCCAATGAACTGTAAGTCAGAAGAACATGGTTTAGGATTCAAATCAAAGATATTGGCTTTGACATCATTGTGACTGCCTTTATCGTATGAGTAATGAAACTTCTGAAAAAGAAAAAAAATGTATTTTTCCCAGTTGCCTGCATGTTAAGGGCAAGGTACTTGTGGTTTATTTTCAATATGACTGGGGCTGGAAAGCCTTTCCCAGATACCAGAGGCTATCAGATAGAAAACTTAATGCCAGGTGCAGGTTATCTCTCTTCAAATTGTTCATCAATGGGGTCCCACAGACCCCCAAGCATTGAAGGCTACGTCCATCATTGTTCACTACCCTCCAGAACTTGGTGGCAAGACCAATTGCTGGAAATATCACATCTTGAATCAAAGACTATGGTCTGGTACTGACGTAGAAGGTGCAGTTCTACTGGCTAGCTTTCCAACTACTAGAAAGCGATGAATTACCAGGGAATAAAGTAAAATAAAGTCTCAGCCAGCTGTGAACACTGACAGCTATTACAATGGTAAAACGGCAAGAAATGCCTATTACTGCCAAAGTGACGAGAATGTTATGGAACTAACCACCCATATTCTGATTAGATGTAAGGCCAGTAATACTCGCTAAGAAAGTATGTCTTTCCTCATTTGTCCACAACTCTGACTCTGTCTGCTGAGTTTCCACCTTTCCTGCACTTATCATACCATGGTCATTTTCTTAGCCAATTCTCTATTCTAGCACAGTGGTTCTTGACTTCCGGGTCGTGACCCCTTTGGGTTGAACGACGCTTTTACTGGGTCACACATCTGATACATTGAATAACGGATATTTACATTATGACTCATAATGGCAGAAAAATTACAGTTTTAAAGTAGCAACAAAAATAAATTTATGGTTGGGGGTGACTACAATATGAGGAACTGTATGAAAGGGTCACAGCATTAGGAAGGTTGAGAACCACTGCTTTAGGAACTCTCTAAAAACAAGCACTGTATGCCATAAGCATGTCAATCTGCAGAACTTGCACTGATGGTATAGTGAGATTTTTTTAATAAGGTAAAACAAATGATAAAATTCTTTCACTCTTTTCTTCCTGAAGCAAATATATTTCTATTTTTTAATAGACTTTGTGGTGAACTTAAAATAAAAAAGAACATTTAATCTAATTTAATTCAATCTTTAATTCAAGAGGTAAGAAATTCACACCTCTTGCTGCTCTCATCAAAATAGAAGCTGTCATCTGCTAAAATTGACATTTTCATCTTCAGTGGTTCACTTGATGAGACTACTCTGTGTAATTTTCAGAGAGCCCCTGTACCAGTGACAGGTTTCATTGACTTCATATGACCTTTCTACATGTGCAAAATCCTGACATTTGAGCTTAACATCAGATACCTGGCCAAGGGATGCTCTTTTGAAAAATGAGAATTGAGAATGCTGAAAAAATATTATGTCTATGAAGATCTTTATTTCCACTTTAAATGTTGGGCCTGATGGTTTTTCCAGTTCAGCACCAAGTTTAGTTTCTGCAAACTGACAACTCATCCAAGTATTTTCTACTTATTCCATTTTAGTATTGGACAAGCACTAACTTGTACTTTTAAGTCCTTACAGGTACCTTATTAGGAAACACCTTTGACTTTCTAAAAGTGTCTGTTACCCATTTTATAGGTAATAAGGCTTTTTAAAATTTTTTCATCATGCTGAATAAATTATCTGAATTCCAATCTTCGAGCTTAGCCATGCTTTCTTTATGCTTCTTCCTAAGGCTAAAATGAAAGCAAATAAGAAAGCATATTATCATCTCAGCTGAATTCTTGGTGGTGCAAAGAGGGTAAGGAGAAAATAGAAGGCAATGATTTCAAGGCAGACCCCTTCTCAGATTAATTTCTTATAGAAAGTGCTTACCACGAACAAGAAAAATATCTCAGTAGTTCTCAAGACTCTCATTGCTTCACACTCCATTTGCAACAGCCCTGAAAGAGACAGTGACAAGCGCAAGGCAGCTGGGAGCAATTTGTATAGTAACTGCCTCAGTTTTCTGCATCTGACATCTGACGTTTCTGCTGCTTCTTCCCCCTTACGTGTTTCGAGATACAAGAGACTCAAGTTTGGATACTGTTATGCTTCATATGGCAACCACCACTCACCCACATGAACTAGTTAAAGTTGAAATTAATTTTAAAAATTTGAAAATCTTTCATTTATACTCACGGCCTCTTGGACCTAGCAGCAAACTCTCCTCCTTTAGTATCTGCGTCATGAATAAAAGTTCTGTTGATCGTAACTCTTTAAGAAACAATGACATTGAGCGCAATCTGTAGAGTTCTGTAAATTTCTGTACGAAGAATTTGGCTACTACTTCGTAAAGTCTGTTTCTACCAAAATAAACACATAGGTAAGAAACAGCCACAGAGTTGGAGATATTGAGGCTATGCAGCAAGTTTTATTTTGTTTTGTTTTCATTGCTAAGTAGAGGAATGGTGGATGCTGGTTGTCCCATATAGCTTGGTGAACACAAACAAAAGCTGACTCTTTTCTGCAGTGCTATGAATAGGGGGCTGTGTGATAATCTTTAAATGAGACATCAATATTAATTTTATCATCTCTGAAGCTCAGGGAACATAATGGGAGAGGAGGCAGAAAGCATGTAAGAGTTAGAGAAAGGGAAAGATTGGAATGATGTCTTCTAGACACAGCATGTCTCTTACTCACCTGAACTCCCAGCAACTGTGGTTACCTGGACAAGGCCTACACATGACTAAGCCAGCCAAAATTCCAGCACGGATCTCCATCCCCATCTCTTCCTGATGAACTACTTACTGGCTGTGGATACTTGCTGTGGACAGAGAATCATACTTGTTGATGACGCAGTCACTGATCATTTCCTGTGCTTCAATGGATGTCCTATATATGTGCACATATGACCATCACTAACTAGATTAAGTGAATTATGAAAAATAAATGTAAAGACTTGAAGTTTGGAGTAACATACATAGTGGGGGTTATCGGAGGAGTTGGAGGGACATATTTATTTATACACTTGTGTAAATAAATTTAAATTTTATACAATATATGAATATATTTGTTTAAATTTACTGCTAAGAGTTGGTAGCATTTGTACAGATTAGTACAGGCTTTTGTGTTTTTTTTTTTAACAAATTCTGGATGTACAAATGTCACCACCTCATATGATTATAAGGAGGCACATTCAAATACCGTATTAAGAAAGGACACAGTAAGTACTAATTATTAAACTTTTATTATACTAATTTATTTATCCTTTAATTTTATTATTTCTAATAAATGTATTTTAGAAAGTACGTGACTGTTTACATATTAACCCTGAGGTAGATAGTGAAAATCTGTATCAGTATTCACACTCAAGTCTCAGAGACACCTGTAGCCCTGTAATTTTCTGAAAGACATCATGACCTTGTCAAAAGACCAAGAAAAATTTAGTCTGCTTTTCTATGGGCCTTATAGATTCATTTGTAGGGTTCAGCTTATATATCATCTTTCCACATCAGAAATTAAGCTATTATCAAACTTAAGTAGACTACCTTATCCTCACCTTAGGTCTTTTCTCTATGTTCTCTCAGATTCTCTCTTTTCTAAGTTTTTCTGCAGGTGGAATCTCAATGGAGGTGTTCCTCGATGTAGTTTCATCAAACACCTTGTCATGTTCTGCCATAGTTTGCAAGCCAATTTTCAGTGTTCTCACAGAAGACTCTTGCTTAGCCACAGATAATAATGTCAATGTCATTGTGTCCCCTTTCCTCCACTTTCCTAACCTTTCCCTCAGTTCTATGATCAAGCTTAGACTGTATCATGAAAATGCTCATGTCTTATAATCTTAATTTTAATAATGCCATCTGTGATTGATTTGAATACAGTTTCCCCAAGAAACTTAACATCAGCAACTACTTTATCTATTAGATCATAACAGAGAGAATCCCATGATAGGATCAATGTCCCTTTTTAATAAAGAAAGGGGGTGAGGATACAGCTCATCGGGGAAGCAGTTTTCTATGTGTTTGAGGATCTAAGTTTTATTCTAAGTACCATAAAATCAAAAGGTAAAGTCAAAAGGACATACAATACCCCCTTTTCTCTCTCCTCTTCCCACTCTACCCCACTTTCTCTGATTCTAAGACTATAAACCAGAAAAAGTCCACATGAGCATGCAGTGAGATTTCCACCTACAAAGGCAAAGGAAAAGAGCTAAGCAGACCACAAGTCTGCTAGTCCCTTGATCTTGGACTTTTTAACTTCCATCATTCAGTGACAGACATTTTTGCTACTTAAACTACCTTTCCTACTTGGCCTTAACAGAGCGAGAGGAGGCCTCTAGCAAAACTGGTTGAACATTCAAGTGAATGAGTTATATCATGGAGAAATCCACAAAATGAAAGCCCTAGGTTTGTCTTAAATGTAATTAATTGCAATCTATAGACCTTGTAATTTAATATCATCTGCCACGTTCTTTCCAGATTACCCAACTTTCTGAAAATCACAGAGAGAATGAGAAGCTAACACTCCATTTGGAAGAAGGTTCCTCCTAATAAATACAGTCCTCTTCATAGATACTCACCTCTGCACTTCTCTCTGTTCCTCAGTGATCACATTGAAAGTGTCTATGTATAAAAGTACAAAGATGTTTTAATGGAAGACAAAGCAGAACTGAGACCATGGACATGGGTTCTGGGTTACTTAGTCCCTGCCTCTAATGAGAAACTAATAGCATTCTTTGCACCCATACTGACCTCGTGTGTTACACCATGTTCTACCCGAAGCTCTGAAGAAACTCCAAAAGACCTGCATGGTTCATAAAAGAGTATTTCATCCCTTGACCCAAGTACAAAATCACAATGTAAAAATAGAAAGAACTTAAAATTTATTTTGTTTCATTCTCTCAAACACCTTGTCTTGGGTCAAGTAAAAGTACTCATAGCCAAAATCACAAGAATATTGGTTTAATCAAATTTCCTTTTTGCTTCTTGAACTACTTTTACAGAAACAAACTCCTTTGTATATTCTTTGTTTTATTCTTTCACTTTTCTGTGGCTTAAAGAAATCTCAAATCTTAACTATTCTTTGATGACTTGTGGCATGCTGTCTTGGAAATAGAATGTCTCTTAAAAACATTTTTTTCTGTATCTTTTCTATGTGTTATATTATCTCTAGATGAATTATTCTGCAATTTTTTTGTAGCCTTGAACACGAGACTGAATTCTAGCATTAACCATGTAGGATATGTCACCTATATACTTTTCCAGGGACCCTTAAGAAAGCATTTACTAAAAATCTGTTAAAACTTGTCTAGGATGAAGTTTTAGTCAAATTATTTCCTGCTAATGTATTAGATTAATCACTTATTGCCTGTAGTTGTTTAACTTGAAATGGTTCGGCATTTGCCACCTTGAGAGAATGCAGCATCAGGTGAGTGTAAGCATGCTGAAAGTCCCAGCCTTCTCAGAACTTTAGCATTGTGGCTTTGCTTTTATCATTTTACCCTCTGATCCACTTTCCATCACTTACTAGAAAAGCTTGTCAAATATGTGAATTACATTATGCTGTACTTTCTCAGTAGTCTTCAATACATTTGTAGGGAAATCAGGATAAAAGGTAAATGTCTCATCATGATAAGTGAAGATCTGGGATGATTACTCCAGCCTTCCCCTGGACCTTAAGCAACTCACCATAAGAAGGCTGCAATTCAGATCATCTTCTCCCCTCCACGTCTGCTGTGTAAATGACTCTGATGCTTTGGAGCTTTGTATTGACAGGGGTAAGGTTGCTGAGGACTACAAGGTGTGGAGATGGAAAAAATTAAATGGAGTGAATGGGGAAGGTCCTTGACTGGGTGACAATGGAGCAGACTCTCATCTCACTGAGGAAATGGAGGAAACTATATCAGTGTAAGAGAAAAGAGAACTCAGGCAGAAGGAGAAGCCAGAAAAATATCTGGGCAGGGGGTAAACTATGTGTGGCACTTCTAGAAATGGTGTGGATACCAGTGCGGTTAGGAAAAGAGAAAGAGAAAAGAAAAGCTTTAGGTCAAGTTAGAGAAAACAGCAAACTAAGAATTTGAGAAATACCAGAACTGCATGGTAAAGCTCTTTTGCTGAAGACACCACATACTTTCATCACAGAACATGACAGAATCAAGTTGGTATCAACTAGGAAGCTTCCTCACAGCTAACCAGCTCCTATGGTACTGGGAAGTGCTATACAGACTGCAGGGGGGAAATCACCAATAGTTTTGCCTATCTGTGAACCCTGTAAACTACAATGACCAGTGCTCCTGGATACAACCATAGATGCAACAGTGGCTTGGATGTTAGTGGGGGGTAATCAGTCACTTTCTGATTGAATGCCAGGCCTGCTCTATAGGAGGAAATGCATGTCTGCTACTATAAATCTGGTGAAGAACCTAGAGTTTGAGACCTCACAGATTCTAGCTGTGGATCTATTACTACTATTCTGACAAATAGATGTAGTATAAGTTGTCCTCTCAATTCTTATCTTTATACCCATAGATTATTGTAACTCTCAGACTTCATCAAAGAAGCTTTGTGCAGTAGATGGTAGTTAAGCTGGAAATTCAAAACCAGTGAGTGTATAAAGTACTACTGTCGTTGGAGTGTTCAACCATAAAATAGACACCCATATCATACCCTCAAGGCTAAAAAACAATTGCAGAAGAGGAGGCAGAAAGATTTTAAGATTTAACCATTAAGATTAGCTGTAACATGAATGGGCTGGCTTGTTGGGGTTTCTGTCCTGCTGGGTTCCCACAGATGTTTAGCCACAAAGAAAATCACACAGAGATCTCTATAAGTTATAAAGCTGATTGGCCCACTAGGTCAGGCTACTTATTANCCCAGAATTCTCCTGTTCTCATGGCATCATTTCTACTTCCTGTCTGGTTTTCCTACCTATACTTCCTGCCTGGCCAATCAGCATTTATTTAAAACATGATTGACAGAATACAGACAATTAGCCAAATCAAACTGTGTCTTCTAGACATGATGGAACCCCAGAACTCATGAACTCAGGTACCTCTTGGTGCCTGCACAAGATCACACAAAATCAAGCCAACAAATATACTAGTATAAAGGAAGAAATGATTTATAAGTTATCACCCCAAACTGTGGAGCAATATACAATTGATGGCTTCTGGGGGAGGGACACTTTTCTTTAAGATTGTGGTTCCTGGTAGGTCAACCACAGTCCAGTGACTGGTTCTATACCTAAAAGAGTATTTATATTATGAATTATACACATTTGGTTATATAAAACAGAAAAAGGTAGAAAGTTGAGGACCTAGTAAGGTAGAAGAGGATTTGGGAGGAGTTGGTGGGAGGGCCTGGGGAGGAATAGGATCAAAAAGCATTGCAGGAAATTCTCAAAGAATTAGTAAAATACTCTATTTAAAATAGAAAAATGAGAATTTTGACAAGTAATAAGGACTTTGGATTTGTCATCTTTGTGTTTGTATTTGCTTTGAGACTGGATCTTGCTGTGTAGTGCTGGTACTTGCCATAGAGACCAAGTTAGCCATAGGTAGCTATGAACAACGGACTGCATGCTTTAAATGTTCATTTTGAAATTAAAAATGGAGAAATGATGAGAGTGATTCTGTGAGCTTCAGTAAGTTTACATAACTGACTTTGTCAGTCAGTGTAGGCATCTTTTCCGTGAGGGTCTTTTGTGACTGCATAGCATCATCCCAACAGATTCCAAGGAAATAGAAACTTGATAGGAATTCATCTGATGCAGTGAGGTATCTGCATCAGGACATGGGTTATGCCAAAGCAGGGTTCATTTCTTGTACTTTTAGAGTTTTATTCTAAGGTCTGTGACTTAATATGGTCCTTGGAGGGTAGATAGAGGAACTGAGGGTTCTCCTGTGGCAATCTTTGGGATCATTAGCATCTGGTTCTTCTTACCATGCCTCCCACCCATGGGTGAACTGCACTTGTCTCACTCTGTCTCACTTCTTTGTGGATCTTGCAGGGCAAGGCACGATTTATGTTCATTTTTCTTCTCAATTGGGGTTGTGCTGCTGCTAACCCCCACAGAAAATAGTTGTCTTTGCCATTAAGTATTTCCTCATCAGAAAGCTTTATTTTATTTTACACATATGAGAATACAAAATAAACAAGGAGGTTGAAGGCAGCTATGGCAGATACATCTCTCAAAGATTCTGCCAAGATCTGTCAACTTGAGCCTCTAAAATAGCCAAAGACAAACATCATGTTGACACATTTCTGCATTTCCCAGTGAATAATTAACAGCAAATGTCAAGGAAGGCTGGTGTAGTAGTTTTAAACAAATAAAAATCTACTTTCAATCCATTTCAGGCACCCAGAACCTCTTTGCTATAGATACACATCTGAAACAAAGAAAACAAATTACAGAATTATCACAAGACTGGGTGTTTTCTAGACATGATGGATTTTTTCTCTCATTGTCAAGTTGAAAACAAACAGCTTGAAATGAATACAAAAGAAACTGAAGGCAGTTCATGGTAGGAAATGCGTACAACACGGTTGAGTGAGGCATGGGTGGCTCTTGAGTTAAATAAAAGCGGGTTCAGATCTTGACAGAAATGCTAAATGACACCCTGACCTTTGATTCATGAATTCATGCTTTATATTTGGACACTGTGAAGTGTGACTTCTAGATTGCAGAGCAACTGAGTAGTCTATGAGCATCCAGTGAAGGCAGAGTCAAAGTTGAAATCAGTGACAGAAAGAAGAATATCCATAAAAGAATGAGCTTGTTGAACAGATGTTCTAATTCCCTCCCATGCTGATGCACACACAGTAGGTGTCCACACATTGTATTTCCCGTCCTTCCTTTTACATTGCACACTTCCTCATTTTGCATTCATCTCTGTGTACATATGTTCTATTTTGTAGACAAAAAAATAGAAAATTGAAGTAGCAACAGTTTAAGCTGATATGTTTCTTTGCAGAGAAAGCTTGTCAACCGATCTTCACAGTACTTCAAAATGCTTTCCTATATTCACACATACGTTATGTACTAATTTCACAGTGGGAGCTCAGAAACACTGTGGGAGGCATGTCACTAATCAGACATGTGGTTGGCACTGGGAAAGAGCACTTTTGTTTAGGAGTTTGGTGAATGAAGATGTAAAATGATAGTATTATTATATTAAAAATGACTTAGAAATTACATGGGAATTTATGAAATTCAGGCCTTCTAACTATGAATTAATCTAGGACTGTCTACAGACTGCTGTGCTTGGCAAAAAAACACATCCTTACCAATTCAAATCAAACACACTTTTTTAAAATTGTGGATTAAAAATTTATGAGTTACATTTATTGGATCAGGAATAAAAGCTTCATGTGCTGATACAAATAATTTGCTGGCCAAGAGGCCATTTGATTGATTCAAGCCCTTTCTTCTCCCTTCACACTCCCAATGGTTAGTATTTTTATCCATTACTTCTTTCCTTTCCTTTGCTTGTACCCTAGGATAAAATAACAAAACTCCCATGACCTACAAAGTATACAGAAAGTTCAGGACTGGAGAAATGGCTTGGCAGGGAAGGCACTTGCCCACAAGCCTGGTGAACTGAGTTTGATCCTTAGATCAACATGTTGAAAGGAGAGAATCAAATCCTCCAAGTTGTCTTCTGGCCTCCACACATTCTCTGTGGCATCAGTCTCCCCCACTAAAGAGTATATCATAACATTATTTTCTATGATTTTTTCTGATATTTGCCATCTCTGAGACTAATTCTGTTACGTTATTTTTCCTTCTAGTGATTTCTTCAGAAAAAAAATCAGGGAAAGTGAATGTTTTATATTTTCTATTTTTTACATAATAGCCCACTAGAATTTTTTTCCATAGAATTTGCTTGGCCCTGCACACATCTTTCCAATAGAGAAAGACAAATGCTTCTGGGAACATGGAAAGTGACTACAGGAGCCATGGAAAAGACTGAAAATCTGAGTTATACCAATTCCATTGCTTCTGATTTGACAAGTCTATAAATCCAAGTTAGAGCTGAAAGCCAGGTCTCTTTCAAATAATATGATAATAGAACATGAGAGGCAGAGATTATGAGCAACTGTCTCTAAGTCATGCCCAAATCACATCTCAGAACATACATTCTGTGCAGACATTTCTAGTTTTGAATTTCTCTCAGCCAGGCAGATGGCTTTTAATACTAGGAGTATTTAAATTTCTTTCTCAGTTCTGCACTTAATACAGTAGTGGTGTTGGTGTTGGTAGTCATGACGACGATGACAGTGTGTCTTGCTATTTTCCTTTGGAATTATTAGGATGATTAAACAAAATACTACATATTAAGTTTGTGCAAATAGCCTGGTACAAACAAGGCTATGGCTTAGTCAATAGAAAAACGAAAACATAAAAACACCAAATTTTTATTGGTATATTTTACCATTATCACAAAGAGGGAGTTATAGTCATAGATTTAAGGTGTTTGTATCACAATTTCCATATAAAATATCAAACTGTTTATATCAGTATACACATTCAAGCTATTATATAAGAGAGTTGAGAGCAGGACCCATGATGCAAAACTGTATGACATTAAAGATTCATGGAAATATCTTTGAAAAGATTGGGAATAGGTTTCTATGTCAAAACTGGAGAACTTGCCTTGCTGCAGGCAATCACTGGTGTCTGGATTTAGTGCTGATGCTAAAAACAATAAAGCCAGAGATTATTATTAATCAAGCATCCCAGTTTCAGGCAAATGGATTTAAGTGTTAGGCCATTGAAGGGCTAATGCAAAAATAATATAGGAACATCTCATCCCCTTCCTTTAGAAGTCTCAGAAAATCTTTGAAATGACACGGTGTGCATTTGACAAACATATTAAATGAATCAAGAGGCTAACCCATAGGTTAGACTTACGTTCTTGTAGAATTAAGTGCATCAAATAAATATTGACAACATGGCATTACTTTGAATGTTAGAGATGTGCAAAGGAATAAGACATTAACTTTCTATCTAAGAAACTCAATGTTCAGTATCTAAAACAAGGCAAAAATTAGGAGCTTGGGGTGGGGGTGGGGTGGGGTAAGGGGAGATGG
>LOEQ01006420.1:32455-74403 GCA_001685075.1 Bramus lutescens | reverse complement strand
GTGTGTGTGTGTGTGAGAGAGAGAGAGAGAGAGAGAGAGAGAAAGAGAGAGAGGGGGGGGAGACTGCTTTTCCAGAAGACCCAAGTTCAATTTCCAGCATACACATGGCAGATAAAAACTATGTGTAACTCTAGGATCTTATACCCTTATAAAGACATAAATTCAGGTAAAACAACAATTCACATAAAACAAAAATAAATTATTTTTTCAAAAAGCGTCATGACTCATGTTGGTAGTAGTTTTTCTTGTTGAGAAACTATTTGATCATAATACACATGACCTAATTTCTTTTTATGACTCCCAGGTGTCGCATCAAGTCTGATGAAGATGTGAGGATAACTACTTTTGACAGCAGTACTTGACTGTAGTGGTCAGGTTGGGGAGTGTCATGTCCAGGAAATAAGGCTCGCATGGCAGGGGCTGGGTTTGCATCAGGCAGCTGCTCTGCAGCATGGATGCAGCTGAGGGCACTTGCAGCTGCTTGCATGTAGCTGGGGGTTTAGGGTATNATACTGAGTGGGTGCAAGTGGGTGTTGAGGTAGCCCAGGGAGGGGGGTTCAGGGAAAATCACAACCCACAAGAGAGGGAGTGAGCTGCCTGAGAAACAGACACAGGAGGATGTGCAGGAGAAAACTGTATGGCAGGAAGTAAGGTTGCAGGGCTGTCTGAATAGTCATCTGCCTACCATAAATGGTGATTCAGGTGCCTGCAAAGCATCAGATGGCTATCTCATAATTGTATGCCCCACATTGAATGTCAGATATGTGTTCACCTTAATTGTTCTTGTCTATTAGTAAATCTCCAGAGTCAAATATCAGGGTAAAAGAACAGAAGCAACTGAGAAGGGATCAGTGACCTCCTCTTTCTCATTCCTCAATTCAAAAGCCTGCATATCTTTCTAAGCCCTTCCCTACTACTTTCTATGTCTCTCTTTATGTACCAAGTCCTCCAAAACCTCTATGGATAATTTTGGTCAGTTAGCAGCTAGCTCTACCCTCTGATTCAAGGTATAACTTTATTGGCAGAGTGGAGTGGCAGTGCAAAAGTTTGCCCACCGCACAGTCCTTTCATAATTAAGATTGGAGATTACTAATTTAAATGTGATTCTATGTATTTTATTATTTTATTGTATATGTATACAACTGACTGAATAAAAAGTCCTAACAACTATAGCTACATTGAGGGGATAATAGGTTGTCACTAATAACGTTCTTCCAAGATTTTCTATGGCATTCCTTGACCTCCTTACACACTCTTAGACTTTGAAATATCCCCTCTGTTCAGGTGTGCTTTATACCTCAGTGCATATGTGTGTCTTCACATCTCAGATATGCATTTGTAGGTAAAATGTGCAAGCTAAGCTCTGTGAAGAAGAACAATTCTGACAAGAAAACGCCTCCCATTATCTGAGAAAAGAATGTATGATTTATTAGACAACTATTACTCCCTATTTATCTCTTATGAAGACATTTTAATATGAAGTTATAAAATGTGCAGCTTATAGTTTTATGTATCAGATAAAAATGAATGTAAATATGCAATATAATCTTAGACAATTTGATATATGATATTTTAAATTTATAGATCCTGCCTGATATCTTCTATTAAAATAAACAACAATAAAAAATCAAGTCAAATAAAACAATCTATCACAATATTTAGAAACATACCCTAATTTAGACTGAAAAAACAAAATATAATGAAAAGAGTCAGTATGCACATTTTAGAGTCATTTTGAGTATTGTACAAATAAATATCATTTTTAGTGGCTTTTAACCAATCAGACCCAAGGTTTCTGAGAGTGAGTATACCTGATTTTTCATAAAATGTTCCCATTATGGACAGCAACACACACATACACACACACAGAGGTGTGAGTATGCATATGCAAATATACACATATGCACACATGCATGCACATACACTCACACACATGCAGGCATACACACAGGTGTGCATACATGTACACACACACACACACACACACACACACATGTTAACAGAGGTTTCTGTTCCACCATTCCCACAGCCATTCATTCCCAAGGAAAAACACAGAGGCATATATTAATTATAAAGTTATTGGCCTAGTAGCTCATGCTTCTTATTAATGCTTACATCTTAAATCAACCAATATTCTTGTCTGCGTTAGTCACATGTCTTGATATCTTTTATATCAAGTGAGGCAATCTTACCTAGTTTCCTCTGCATTTGGGTAACAATTATAGACTGAGCTTTTCATTTTCCCAGAATTCTCCTATTTTGGTCATCCCACCTATACTTCCTGCCTAGCTACTGGCCAATCAGCATTTTATTAAATCAACACAAGTGACAGAAGTTTCCAGGGTACAAGACCTTGTCCTGCAGCACTCCTCCCCCCCTTTTCTCAAAACAAGAACTTTGAATCTAATCTCCTTTGTTTAGCATTTTTCCTGACCATTATCCAAAACAACTTGTAACCAACACTCTATAAAAAGACAAACATCCATAATCCACTTTTTGGGAATGTAGGTGTAGTTTTCTAGGCTACTTCCTGCTGATTGGGGGCACTGATAATCTTATGTGGACCTAAAGAAAATTTAGGATTATTTCAAGTCCTGACTGAAATATTCTGTGAGGCTTGATCATCTCAGCCAGTAGTCTTGAGGCTGTTCTAAATGAAGAACTCAGAGAAAACTCCAACAGAGGTCCTCTTAAATGTTGGCTCATCTGGGCCATCCATTCCCATTGTAGATTTCTCATAGGGTCTTCCTTGATCAAACATAATTTTTCTTAACCCAGAATGAATTCACAGCCTCTCATTTCCTGTGGAAACAAAAGCAGAACCTATTCTCCAAAGTAACATATCTTTTGTCTTAAATTTTGAAGTCAAGGCATTTTCAAAATACATGTTGGATTAATCCAGCAATATTAATAATCAAATGTCTTTTAGCAGCTGTTGCTTTTTCCACAGCCTTCAAACAATTCAAACAAAACACAATAACATGCTGTATCCAGAGTCTCTGTGCATTTTCAATCTTTACACAGTTTCATTTTAAACTCTATTTCTTTTATTTTTAATTTTTGAGACAAGATTTTCTTTACATATTTGGCTGCCCTGGAACTCACTCTATAGACTAGGATGGCCTTGGGCTCACAGAGATAAACCTGCCTCTGCCTCCCAAGTGCTGGGATTAAAGGTATATGCCACAACACCCAACTACTCTCTTGCTTTTGTTTTTAAGGACTTTATCCTTTTCTCTCCCAAGCCTACATATATTTTTAACACACTGTAAACCATTTAGAGTTTTTTTTGTATGAATCTATCTTTTCTGTATATCTCTCTTTCTGACCACATGGATCTTTAATTTGCTTAGCAATAGGCTATGATTAAAGCCATGGCTCTGAAGGCTGAATCCACCCCATTCCTTAGTTTTCCAAGACTCTAGCTTCATGATAGAGGTATTGGTGGGAGTCATGTTTCTTGCCACAACTCTACGGAGTTTCAAAGTCCCTGCCACTCCCAAGAAGCATGCTGTCAGCTATTCATAAACACCATTTAAATGTTTTCTGGGGGGACATCTTAAAAGAGCTGCAAGGTTTTTGCATTTCAGTTCACTCTGAAAGCCTCTCTTAAATGAGACACACTTCCCTCTAGCAAGCAGAGCCCACCTGAGAAAATGCTGCAACACAGAATACATGCTTAACTCTGGTCTTTGGTGCCTAGAATTACTTCCAAATCTCTCTCCGGTTTTATGTGGATGTAGTTGTCCACGTTGGCTCCATTTGTTGACAGAGGTTTCTGTCCAGTCCAGTCCCCCAGCCATTCAGTACCAAAAAAAAACTCCAACCCCCCCCCAAAACCCCACAGAGGCGTATGTTAATTATAAGCTGGTTGGTTGTAGCTCAGGCTTCTGATTAACTGTAACATCTTAAATTAACCCATAATTCTTGTCTGTGTTAGCCACATGGTTTGCTACCCTTTGTCAGTGAGGCATTCTCATCTTGCTTGCTCTGTATATGGGTGATGACTGTAGTGTGAGCCTTTCCTCTTCCAGCATTCTCCTATTCTGGTTGTCCTGACTATTCTTCACACCTGGCTACTGGCCAATCAGTGTTTTATTAAACCAATACAAGTGACAAATCTTAACAAAGTACAAGACCATTGTCCCACAACACACACAGGTGTGCACACACATATGCACATGCAGTCCCATCCCTGTTTACTAAAATGAATTAATGCCATTCAACACCTTCCTTGTTTCCCATGTTACCTTGGCTTCAGTTAGCAGAACTAACTTACATCCCATTAAGAACAAGCTCATATTCCCAGCTGTGAGCTCTCCACTAAGGGTATCTTTGAGGTTGTTGATGATTGCAAACTCCTATATCCTTAAATAATTTTACAAAGAAAAACAATAACATGCTGAAGTTTTTCCACAAGTAACTGTAATAGTCTATCTGTACTTTGTTTCTTCTCTAGATTATACTTCAGAAAGAATATTTATCTTAAGCTTAAGAAACCAGATTATTATTTGAGACATTTCCTTATTCTTTCTAACATTATGAAAGAATAGCAGAGCTGGCGATTTGAATCATGTGCTCACCTTTTCAGTGTTAGGTCTTAGGATGACATATGACTTTCATAGCCTTGGTGCAGGACAGAAAACAGCTTGAAGATCAATGCAAAAAATTTCAATAGAAAAATCCAAATAGACTCTTTATACTTCAAAGTTGCAATATTAAAATATTGCAAAGATAAAATGGCAATATATATATGGCTTGCTTCTGACCAATTTTCTTATTTATTTATTTATTTATTTATTTATTTATTTATTTATTTATTTATTTTTGAGCAGTTTTACTTTACATACCAATCCTTGTTCCCTCTCCCTCACGTATTGCTTAAATTATCATGACTACCTTTGCCTATGGATTTTTCCTTTTCTTATTTCTGTATATCTCACTTTTACTCCATGGCTGCTGGGTGGCTGGGTGGCTGTGTGGCTGGGCTGCTGTGTGGCTGGGCTGCTGGGTGGCTGGGTGACTGGGTACTGGGTGGCTGGGTGGCTGACCCCTGACAGCCTCATCTCCCCTTGTTCTATCTTGATCCTCTCTTCCCTCAGATTTCTCCTCCTATTTATTCTTCCTGCTTGCCAGCCCTGCCTATCTGTTCTCCTGCCTTGCTATTGACAGTTCAGCTCTTTATTAAACTAATTGTTTTACACAGGCAAGGTAACACAGCTTCACAGAGTTAAACAAATGTAACATAAACAAGAGTAACACATCTTAAAATAATACTCCCCAAAACGCCCTTGTTCAGCACAAACACTAAAATATTCAAGTGTGTGGAAACCTTCTCTTACATTTGGTTTGGTCTTTTTTTTTCTGTGCTATTTAGGTATTTGTATGTATGCTTCTTTGCCATTTTATCATTGAATTTTGTATTTTAATATTGCAGCTTATAGGTGTATAGATTTTTCTATTTAAATATTTTCTGCGTTTGTCACATTTTAATTCTTATTTTAAAGCTCTTCTCTTTGGTTCAGGGGATAAGTGGATCTGATGGACTGCCCTTTCTTTTCATCTTGTTTCTGTAATTTTTCAGTCATATTTCTTGCTTCCACTAATGCCATCTACTCCTGAACTGTGGTCTGAGCTCCTTGGGTGGCACCCCTTAGACACAGAGTCCTCACATATTCAGTCAGATGCCATTGGTTGCCACAGTCCTTTCATCCTGCCCTAACTTTGAGAACGAATGTCAAGCTAAAACCAAGGTCATGAATGATCCAGTCATTATATCCTGGAAGATATACATCTGTGGAGAAAGACCTTATTTGTGTCTCCAACCATAAGACTCTTCACCTGTTACCATTTCACCGTTGGCACAGGTAAGCATGCATGTGGCATGAATAATAAAATCCAGAGATAGATATTGGGGTCCAAATCTAAGGTCAGAAAAGCAAAACATTAGTCACGGACTCTTACCTTTTCCTCAGTCTGAAATTGTGATCCTGCCTCTAGGAATCCTTAGAATGAGGAATCCTGTGTCTGTGAGCTGTCTCTCCTTATCTTATGTTCCTCTCTAGGGCTGGGATTAAAGGCATGCACCACTACTACCTAGTTTCTATGGCAAACTAGTGTGGCTGCTGGGATTGAAGGCGTGTGTCACTGCTGCCAGGTCTGTAAGGCTGACCAGTGGGGCTGTTTTTCTCTCTGATCTTCAGACAAGCTTTATTTATTAAAATACAAGTGAAGTATCACTACCCATGCATTTATAAATCTACCCTTCATTTCTATTTATTGTTTTACAAGTACATAAGCTTGATAGTATTCTCTACAATCTCACCGAATTCTTTTGTTTTCTTGTTAAACCTCACGATAATTTTGGAAATTTTGAATCATATATGTTTAGTCATAAATTACATGAAATGAAGATAAACCTTTCCCAACCCCAGAAAAGAAACATCTAGGGCTGTTCAGAACTCTCACCAGATTAAGATTGAATTACAATTTTAGATTGAGATTTTTCGTAATTCCCTCATACATTACATCCCTACCAAAGTTTCCCCTTCCTCCACTCCTCCAAGTCCCTGCCCCACCTCCCTTCTTCTCCAGATTCACTCCCCCTTTTTCCTTCAGAAAAGAGCAGTTTTTCTACGGATATCAACAGTATATGGAATAACAAGATGCATAAGTCTGGACATAAATCCTTATGTCAAGACTGTATAACACAACCTAGTATGAGGAAATGGGCATCAAGAGCAGACTAAAGAGTCAGAGACACTTCTACTCCCACTCTCGAGAATTCCACAAAACCCACAAACTATACAACCATTACATATATGCCCAGGGCAAACTTAGACTCATTTAGTCTCCCTGATTGTTGCTTCAATCTCTGTGAGTCCCTATGCGCTGTGCTCAACTAAAATGAATTCTTTTCTGCCTCTGCTGTTTTGTGTCTGTGTTTGGAATGTCTGATGTGTAGATAAGTTCCGTCCTAGGTAAAAGGTCTGTTTTAGATCCTTCTTTTCTTGTAATTTTATGGATCTACAGCTGAGCTCTAGCTATCATGTAACCAGCGTCCTATTCTCGTATTGTTTATTTGAGTTTCTATTTGTCTGACTGCTTCGCTCTTGATAATTTTATACTTTAGTAAATTTGAATTTATCTCCATTTGTCTGTATTACACAGGTTCTAATTTGAACACATTTCTCAAGGTCAGAGGAGGCTTCATGTCTTTGCTGTAGATTTCTTTCAAAGCAGACTGTTTTCCTCATCTTTCATTCCTGTGTCTTTATTCGGTATATTCAGCCCAGCTGCTGCCTCCCATGCCTTGTCACCATAGATTGTGGTGGGAATCCTTTTGGATCTAACTTCTCATGCCAACAAACAATACTAATAGATCATCTGATGGGCAATTTGTCCTGGATCAAATATTGTGCTGTGGTAAACCCCAAAATCAACATATAGCCACCATGCCCAAAAATACAAAAGAAAGAGAAGAAAATATGAAAATAAGGAGCTCATCAGTTCGTTTTAAAGAGCATCTTTCTACTCTGAAGTTATTTTCATATTGGTTCGTCTCCACATGTTCTCACTCATTATAAAAACTGAAAACTTGATAATCAATTGTCAATATATTTATCTGTATTTATTGAAGGCTAAGTCTTGTTTTCCACAATTGCTTCTTTCTAACCAGAAACAAATCTGCCCAGTTAATGTATTTGAATTCAGACTCCTGCCTGTATTGGCACTGACTGACACTGAGCAAACTATTTCAGCCTACATATTCATCTTTTCTTATACAAAATGGTGTTGATATTTCACTGAATGTGACCCCCAACAAGAAGGTACGCAAGAAGGTTTTGTTTTCCCAAACCTCCAAGTTTTCATCTTTCTTCCACAAGATTTTTGACCTTTTGTTATTAATTCAACAGTGACCTATTTCTCAGTTTGCTTTCTTTTATAACAAATTCCGCTTGTGTCACCTGCTGTACTGCAATGAAAGATTGTGAGCTTCTGGGAACAGTGCTCACAGTGAGTAAAATATGAAGCCAATGATCGAGAAGCAGTGGTGTGGATCATTAACATAGCATCAACAGAGACTTGACTCATGCAAAAGGGGTAATAGCTTGTAGATCATCCAAGGGAAAGCCAAGGTCAAAATCAACCAGAGGTGGATATAATGTGTACAGTTACTCACAGATCAGAAACCCAATTTCACTGCGTGGACTGAGCACACATAGTGATTTTAATGTAGGATGGGTGAAGCTAAGGAGAAAAGAAATATGGAAGATTATAAAATAATAATAATAAAGAAATAAAAATTTTCCAATAGAGCCAACTGAGCAGAGTCAAGAATGCAGACTGCTCATCCTGGAATCAACGGGGGTGTGAATAAGGCAGTTGTCATTGAGAAAGCCCTACCTTAAAAAGGCCAGGAGTAAGGGAGACACATTCTCATAATATGGACATGAAAGACAAGGAGTAGTTAGGGAGAGAAGTATTAAAGCAGAAGAATAAATAAGAACCATAAGAGAAAACAAAGACTGAAGGAAGAACAGGCTGAAAGCAAGAAATCACCTGAACAAGGAGCCATTGTCAGAAGAAAAGAATGAGAAAAATGTAGGAAGATCAGTCCTGTGAGGGAAGAGACAGGAAGAAAATGTCAGCTAAACAAGGATGCCCAGAGAATGAAGATGCCACTAGAGGCATATGAAATACCAATAAACAACAAAACAAGCAGAAGTCAATAATCGAACATGATATTTCTTTTAATATTTTATTTAAGCCCTGCATGCATGTGCTCACAAAAGTTTTAGCCCTGGATGCATGTACTACTGCTTGTATTTATAAAGACTAAAAGTAATGTCCATGTTTATGTAGCACACCCATGTATCTCGAAAGATCACTTTCTTTCTACTCTGCCAATCACAGTGTCCAGAGCATGCACAGTAAAAAGAGGTAGTTATTAAAAGAGGCAGACAGAGATAAGAGGGAGCAGTGAAAGAGGGTTGAAAATCCAAGGCGCTCTTTGTCAAAACCATAGGTTTCCTTCCTCGAAAAATATAATTAATTTATATTTTCAATTTTATTTATTCAATAAAGGAATCTCTCCCTAGGGCAGTGTGGCCTTTTTTTTTGTGTTGAGTCACTTGGATTTAGGGGTGTGGGAAACTAACGTATTTCAGCAACTTTGATACTCAGGCTCCACTTTCCAACCATATAGATCAGCTCAATGTAAGCTTGAATGAGAAGGCTTCTCAGAAGGCTACCCTAGCTTGTATAGTGCCTTCTAGAGAAAGCTAAATGTTTCGCTCCCGGGACAAGCATCAGTCAAGTAAGAAAAATAAGCCAAGGGACAAATTACCAGAAAACATTGGGGCAAATGCAGGTTAAGTGCATGTGACTGACTCCTGTAGAGGAAATCGGAACAGAGATGCAACAAAAGCAGTCCTAAGGAAGTCCTGCCTGTGGAGTGGCAGTGATAGCTCCTGGTTGATGGAATAGAGGAAGGGAAGGAGGATACAAATGTTTGACTTTGCTGTTGGTATTCTACTATCAGACATTCCTTTGGAGTCACTGTTGACACCAGATGATTCTCTCCTCACAGCTAGTTTCCCTCCACTTTCTCACATATATCACATATATCATTCTTGTGCTGATTAATCTAAAGGTGATACGCTACCACATACACAGGTCATGAAATGTCTGAATTCTGCTCCTCAGATGATATTCACAGTATACCTTTGGCAAACGCAGACTCTTGCTATTTCTCTTTCGTCTTCTTTAGCTGTGTGCTTAACGTCGATTCTAAGGCTTTCTCATGAAACTGTTGACATGCTTTATGATTGCTTACTTCAATGATAAAAAGAATTTGATGAAAAGCAAACTTGTCAGGAACTGGGATTTAACAACGAATTCCAGTGACTATCTGAGTCATTGCCATAGGGAGCAGGCAGTGACCAAGAAAGGTAACCTATAACCTGCCTAATGTAATGTCATCAACCCTCTAGGAGTAAAGCTCAAAAGTTCCTGTACCTCCTCTGTGGATTCACAGGTAACTTTAGCCCTAAGTCTTTCCTAAATGTAAACATGCCATGGGGCTCCTCATATCATGGCATTAGATACAACGTGAAAATTATTTAAGGCAAAGGATTGCACATTGAAGCCATTTCATCTGCATGCCTGACACATGAAATTAGAGTATAGAAAGGATCTAGAGTATTGAACTAAGAATATCAAGAAGTATTTCTGCGATTACCTGCCAAATAAATTTCCTCAGTTGGTATTTGTCAATTAATAATAACTTCATCAAACACCCCCCTTTCCCACCAAAGTCACACCCAGACACCAACTCTCTTATGTGAGTTAAAATGACAAGCATGCAAAGTTGTGGCTGAGAAATCATTACAAGGGAATTTTTATTGCACCTCAAGCCAAGAAGCTGCTAATTGATAATGCCATAAAAGTAGAGGCTATTACTTGACTTTTAAAGTACAATTATATAATGGAAATTGTCTACTTTATTTTTGTTGCAAAACCTATGTAACAACCTTAAAACACAATCAGAAGTGGTTGAGGTTTCAGTAAAAGAGAAAACTGGCCAATCAGGAAGTTAGACACGTCCAAGGCTAGAAAGAAACCATTACAAAAATGTAATGTGTATAGGAGAACACAAGTAAAATTCCTGCCAGATATAAAAGCTTTTGAGAGTCTGTATCTGATAGCCTTACAGAAAAGCAAAATCAACCAGATTTACCTCTAATTTGCATGGGGAAAATCTCAAATTAATCAAGAGTAATTGTCATCTTTTTTACCATGATTCTCAAGTGGATGCAGTTGTGAAAAACTAGACGGGCTGTGGACTGGATTTGTCTTACCTCAGAGTGTCATTGTTGAGAGACTACCTCTGTTCTTCCTGTGAATTAGACATGTCAACTCCATCAATGCCTCCTAGACAGCTCTTGAATAGTTTGTTTTCTTTTGAAATCATCCTAAAATGTCCCACTACAACCTGCTTTCTCAGCTGAAGACCATAAGATTCTGAGAAAGCCAGGCAGTCAGAAAACAATCACATTCGTGGAGGCCAGAGGGACCTAAATGACTCTAGGGCATTACTAGTGCTGTTAAGCATCGATACATACTGTTAATCACTATCAAATGCTTTTTACATTGACAAAGTTGTCAGTTATGTGCATTGTAATTGTACTTCCCTATAATTCCTGCTGACTCATTTCTTTTTAAATAGACCCCTTCCTTCTTTGTGACAATGCGATATTGTGAAAACATTTCTTACATTCTAAGGGAGTGGAAGCCTTGCTGAAGATTAGAGCCAGAGTTAATAATATACCCTGACGTCACTTAAGACTACTCTGTACTCAAAAAAGTCTGTTTAACCTGCTTTTAAGAAAGCAATGTAATAATCAACACTACTTGCTTTAGATTTCTCATGTAACCAACTTTCACAACCTAAATTAATGAATACTTTTAATCCCAAATCATGTACTTGTCTATGCTCTGGACCTAGATAATGCATGGGTGTCATTTGCTGGAAGCAGCCAATTCAGAAGTTGAAAGAAACATCCTAAAATCTACGGCAAAGCTCGAAAGCATCCATTTATGGATATCTGATTCAACTGGGGTCAGTTGAAGCCAGTGACTTTATCCTTAAAAAACTTCATTAAACGTTTTGGGAAACATTCAATTCTTTCTCTATGTGATGCTTTTTGTGATGTTTAGTAAATATAGAGTGAAGTAATTTTTTGGGACAGACACAATTCATACAACAGACACACACATAATCATACAGAAATAGACAAACACAGACATAGGGACAAAAAGATTCACAAAAGAAACTTGAGACAAGCATGGATTCAGTTTCATGGAGCAAACAGAGATGACAGAAGACACAAAGAGCATGAAGGGCAGAAGTCAAAGTCGGACATGGTGGTTAAATGTCTGTAATGGGAAGGTACTTTTCTTTCTTTTAGAATGTGACATCCATGCATTCTTGGTTACGCTGAGTAATCACTACAATGGATGATGCTCATACTTCTTTTAGACCATTTTCTCTCTGTACAGGCCTTCTGCTTGAAGCCAAAGTAGTAGTTTACATTTTTAACCTTTGTTAATTAAAGTAATATATATTAGGAAATAGAAATAAATGAAGGAGTATTAATGAAAATCGTAACCTAAAAATGCTGTTGAGAATGTTGTGCTTATGCTGAGCTCTTAAAAGTCTCTATTGTAAGCAACCAATAATATTTTACAATCATATTTTGTAACTAAACTTATCTGAGAGCTGAAGCACCTCTCCTTGAGGTGTTTGGCATATACTGAGCAGAGTTAATGTGCCTTTAAACCCTATAAGAACTACATTGATCTTAATAATTCTTTTGCATTAAAATACTTCTGATTTGTTTTTAACATATAAATAAGCAAAAACTCTTGGAGCAGAGACAATGAAACATCCTAATTTACAGGTGTTTGGATCTTTGCTGGAGCTCAAACTGTCTTGAGCAAGGGACTATCGTTCAGATAACACAACAGACTACCCTGGAAAGAAACAGGTCATTCCGAACACTCTACAGATACCTGGAGGACGGGATGTAACATTTTCAGCTGCTTGCTTCATCTCCTTAAGTGTCTCTGTGAAAAGGAATTGTTTCAGTAAGCTTGGACTTTCCGACAACCATTTCCCTACCAGGATTAGAATGGGAACTCCTCCTTAGAGCCTTGCAGAGGGACCAATTGACTGTATTAAAGAACAGTGCTGTGATTAATGAAACCACAAATCTTAATTTGCCTGAGGACAGCTGTAGTTGCTAGAGATACTTTTGCAGTAATTTTGTTAGCTGGTTATTTTGCTCATTTTCTGAGCCAGTTAAGAGAAACCCTTCTGCGTTGTCTCATTGAAGGACATCTGTTTTAACGTTGTGCCTTATTGCCTTTTATAGATTCCCAACTAAAATCTTTCTTATCCTATGTAATAATAACCTCTCTTGATTACTTTTTGTTTTTTACTTGTGTGGAACATCTTTTCCTAACATTGTAGTTTTAGACTGTATGTGTTTTAATTACTTAAATGAGTTTCTTGGGAGCTGTGTGCAGTTGGGTCTCATACCTTTGACTCATTAGTCCACTTTATACCTCTTTGTTAGGTGTTTCCCTATTAATATTCAAGGTTATTATTAATGATAAAGAATTTGTCCTTGCCATTCTGTTGACAGATTTCTGCTTACCATCTTTCTGTATCTTTGTATTGGATGGTTTGATTTGGTGGTCTTTTGAGGAATTATCCACCCCTCTTTTGTATGTGTGCACATAGGTTATCATCCACATTTGTTTTTCCATATTTTGTAAACACCGTGACTGTCACCCTTTTCCTTGCAGATGAAGAACTCTCTAGGCATGTCTTATGCAATCATTCTGGCAATTATGAATTTCCTTAGCTTGAGCTTTCTTGGAAACATTTTCTTCTTCTTTTCAAAGGCACCACATTTCTATTTGTAATATTTTAGAGTAACAAGTTTCCCCTACTTTATTTCAAAATAGTGAACATGTTAACCCACCCTGACTTTTTAATTTCTGCTGAAACATTTCCACAGATGTAACTGGTGTTGTTTCTATTACCAGTTTTACTGTTATTTTTTATTGAATCAATTTGCAATCATAATCTACAAAACAAAGAATCATACTCATTCAATTCTATTTAGATTGGAGGTTCTGTAGGATGCTGGGTTCATGACCTTGCCAACATTTATGATTGTTGATTACTACCTTTAATTCTCTTTTCAAGCCCTACGAGAGTCTCTGTGAGCCCAATATTTCATTTTTATAGAGTTCTATGGTTGTATCTAGTCTTTCTTTATTTTCATTTTCTTTTCCTTTCATTTTCATTCATTTTTTGTCTAAATAGAATATGCAAAAGTATTTATCTTCAAGTTCAGATATTTATTCTGATTAATTCATTCTGTCATAGATGATTGCTTTTATAGTGTTTATATTAGGTTCTTCAATTCAGCATTTCTCTTTGGTTACATTCATGAACTCCTTTTCTTCTGTGAATCTCTTTTTTAGAACATTTATTGCTATGAGTTGATCCTTCCATATGCTGTGAATATGTGTTGCTCTCACTGGTTGACAGTAAAAGCAAAATTGGCCTATTGCCAGGCAGGATAAACCTAAGCAGGAAAGCCAAAGAGAATTACATGGAGAAAAAAGGGTGAAGTCCAGAGAGACTCAAGACAGCAGGTCAAGAAGCAAGATGTCAGTTCAGTGTACCAGTAAAGCCATGGCCACATGGCAATATAGAGATTAATAGAAAAGGAATAATTTAAATCTAACAGCTAGTTAGTAATAAGCCTAAGCCATAGGCCAAATATTTTGTATTTAATATTAAGCCTCTGAGCGATTATTTAAAAGCAGCTTTGGGATAGGGCAGGACAGAGAAACCTCTGTTTAAAATTTATTATTTACCTAATTTCATAAAGTTACCAGGATTTACTAGTATTTCCTTAAATTTCTTTAGAATTATCTTTCTGAAATATTTATGAAGTACTTTGTAATTTTCTTTTTATGTGAGGATGCTAGCAAGTTTCTGTTCAGTGTGTGTTCCTTCAGAGAGGTCATATGCCTTGATTTTTTTTTTTTACATTTCTTTGTCTACTTGGTATGCAAAGTACATAGCTATTGAACTGCTTTTCCCACGAATTATTTTTGTAATTAAGGGCTTGTCTGAGGGTTCTTATTGTTGTGAAGAGACACTATGACCACAGCAACTCCTATAAAAGAAAAACAAATCATTGAATTGGGATGGCTTTCATTTTCAGAGGTTTAGTCCATTATCAATATGGTGTGACATAGTGGTGTGCAGGCAGACATGGAGCTGGAGAAGGAACTGAGAAGCCTGCATCTTGATCTACAGTCAACAGAAGTGTTCTATGACACTGGGTATGGCTTGAGCATATTGAGACCTCAAAACATAAGCCCACAGTAACATACTTCCTCTAACAAGGCTGTACCTACTCCAAAAGAGCCATACTTCCTAATAGTGCCACCCTTTTATCTGGTAGGACAACATAGGCCGGCAGGCATTCTCAACAGACAGGCATTGTGTGTACAGTAGTAGGTAGGGGAATCTACTGTATGATCATCCTAGCACAAGGAGTAACAGTGATGAAGGAATGATTCGTGCTTCATGCTTGCATCCTTTGCTAAGATGACCTTGGCTATTGACAGCTACCTATAATTAGGTACCACTGGTAGGGCATAATACATGATTAAAATGTCTTTAGAATTTTAGAGGCAAATACTCTTGAATGCAGGACACTTTGGCAATAAATGTCATACTATTGTTATGTTAATGTGCCTGGGTATGAGGAACATAACCTTGGGCCCTATTTGGAATAGTGCAACTAATATTATGTGACTTTAGTTACAGGAGTAATGCCAGTGTATAGACCATGATTGACATGTCTTAAGGTCCTGAAAGGGTAAGTGCTGCTGGCAACAGGTGCTTTGTGGCAAGTGTATCTTCAGACCTTACAGTGTAACTCTGGCAGCAGCATCCACTACTTATTTTCTTAAAGAATATCCATAATAATTTTCTTGTTAGTGATCTATGTATCTTGCTTTTTCCCATTGAAGGGTTGCAACTTTGTATATTTGTTCTTTTGAATTTTGGAGTTTGCTATTCGATTGACTCAGGAGAAAGAGAAAGGGAGAGGAGAGAGAGAGAAGGAAGTGGAGAAGCAGAAGGATAGTGATAAAGGGAGCAGAAGAAGGAAGAGGAGGGGAAAATATTTCTTTATTCCTGAAATCAGAACACAAATTAGCATTCTCATCTTGCCTATCAAAAATATGGAGACATTGGGACCAATAAACTATTTTCTCTGCTTGAAATCAGGAAACATCATTTGTAATTAATCTGAGTAAGAAAATAATTAGTTGTAAAATTTCTATTATTTTTATTGTTATTCTAAATCATATATTGTATGGTGAATATCATGTATTTTTGATGTTAAACATGCATATAGTTTATTTGATTCTGATATAGTCTGCACATAATTATAATTTGTTCACTATGTGTCTAGTTAGGGTTACTATTGCAGGGAAGAGACACCATGACTATGGCAACTCTTATAAAGAAAACATTTCATTGAGGGGTCTCACTTACAGTTCAGAGGTTCAGTATATTATCATGATGGCAGGGACCATGGCAGCCTGCAAACAGACATGGTGCTGGAGGGGAAGCTGAGAGTCCTATATCCTGCAGATAATAGGAAGTTGACTGAGACACTGGGGGGTATCTTGAGCATAAAAAAATACCTCAACACCTGCACTCACAGTGACACATTTCTTCTAACAAAGCCAAGTCCACACCAACTAAGCCACACCTCCACAAAGAGCCACTGCCTATGAGATTATGTGGCCTAGTTACATTCAAACTACCACACTATGTGTCTAAGATTTGCAGTTATACAGAGGAAATGAACAAGATAAGCAAATCTATACCTTTGGATTATAGAATGGAATAAAACTGTTGGACAAGAGGAACAGAAAACAATTACTTCAAACATTTTTTTATCTCAAAACCCAAATTCTATTACTCATTTAATTTGGAATTGTATTGCTTAAAACACAATTAATGGATTACACTACTGGGTTACATTCTGCTAAACCACTACAGTGATAATTTAATCAGTCAAATTGTATATATTAGGCAGGAGGTCTCCAATAAATTTAATATGTCACCATGTGAAGTAGGAGGCTGCTTGTTCATTTCTTGGCTGCCCAGACTCCCAAAATAACCACATAGAAATGGTATTAATTAAACCACTGATTGGCCCATTAGCTCTAAATCCTTATTGGGTACCTCTTACATCTTAATTTAACCCATCTCCATTAATCTGTGCATCACCACATGGCTGTGACTTACCAGGTAAAGTTCTGGCCTTTATTTCTGGCTGGGCTACATGGCTTCTCCCTTCTCTGCCTCTTTTTTTCCCAGCATTCAATTTAGTTTTGCCCACCTAGCTAAGTTTTGCCCTGCTATAGGTCCAAAGGGGTCCTCTATTAACCAATGGTATTGACAGCATACAGAGGGGAATCCCTCATCACCTCCCCTTTCTGTTTAAATAAAAAGGAAGATTTTAATTTTAACATAGTAAAATTACATATAACAAAACAGGTGTCAAACAAGAGTAACAGTTACAATATTTATATCTACTTTATCTTTTATAATAACTAAGAAAAACTATAATTATAATTGTATCTTCAACTCAATTAAAAACTACAGAAGGATATAATATTACCTAAGTAAAAGAAAGTGCATTGCAAACCACTTTTAAAACTCTAGAATTAACAAAGACATCTCATTACCTGGACAGTCACCCAAAGTTCTGTATTGTTGGAGCATCCATACTCAGTCTACAGATCCATAATATCCAACAGACTTCTCCATAAAGCTGGAAATTTCAAAGACAGTTCCACCTATATTGGCAGTTTTTCAGTCACATTTTTCTGAGTTCTGCAGAATGTCTGGCAGACTCTTTCATGAAGCAGGAACCCTGAACGACCATCTCATTTTAGACAAATTCAGCAGTCATTTCTTTGAGGGCCCTGCATGTCCAGTTCATACAGCATAATATGAAGCAGTCCAGGCAAGAGCAGTTTATTGCCTAAATGGCAACAAACTCCATGAGGAACCTCTTCAATGCCAAACTTCCTCTTGAAGTTATTGGTGCTGCCAGGAGCAGATATGTCTCATTTTCCTAAGTTCTTAAACATTTTAAATACCATATTCTGTAGCTTTGTAAGGTTTGAAGAATTCCTATTAATCTCTGTACAACTAGAAAATCTAAGTAATATGACTACAAGCTTCACTATCTATTAACCTATATTTTTAATTATATATTACATTTTAATGAGTTGCACAAACACAATACCTTAATCAAGAGCAGAAACATACAGATATCAAAATTGACCTTAAATTTATATCACTAAAGCAAGATCTATACCAATGCAAATCTCTATAGCATATTCCCCTTTAAATGTAAACAATCATTTAGGGAATTTGGATGCAGTTATCTCCAAACTGCTTCCTGCTTTTTGGTGGACAAGGTAATTTTTGGGGGTGTTCACAGTGACCTTTTCGGAGGTCTTGGTCCATTATACCACATTAGTCTGGAAGAATTCCACAGGTTCTCATCCTCTGTGGAAACAATGAAGACCCTCTTTTACAAAGTTACATATCCTTAGGCCCAAATTTTGAAGATAGGATACCTTTAAAGTATATATGTTGGTTATGTAGCTTCTTTACAGTCAAAAAATTCAAAGAAAACAAAATGATACACATAAACCAGACTCTCTGTGTATATTCCATCTTTATGTGGCTTATTTGTTTTTACTCTATACTTCTTAATATTTATTTATTATCTTTACTCCTTTAATCTATGACTCTCTGTACTCTGTCTAAAGTACAGACAGTACTTTAAAGGTTTTTTTTTTTTTAATTTACTTCCTTTTATAACTCTCGATGCTTTTTTTATACGTGAATTTAACGAGCACATGTTGGATCACCAATTGGATGTAGGAGGCCGCTTGTTCATTTCCTGGCCACCCAGACTCCCAAAATAATCACACAGAAACTGAATTAATTAAATCACTGCTTGGCTCATTAGCTTTAGCTTCTTATTGGCTAACTCTTATGTCTTAATTTAACCCATCTCTATTAATCTGTGTATTACCATGAGGCTGTCCTTTATTAACCAATGGTATTAACAGCATGCAGAGGGGAATCTCAAATCAACCATGTAACATTTGAGGCCTGGATATTTTAAATTTGTGTACCAGCAGTCAATTAAGGTCCCCAGGAAGCATATGCTTAGTGGTTATTCTTCATGAGGATCTTTCAGAATAGTAAAGACTCTATTTTTTGTAGTTTATGTATATTTGCAGATGCATGGTAGTGTCTCTATAGTATAATAGAAAAGTCTACTGACCAGTGATATGTAACTGAAGTGAACAGTCATGTTTTCCCAGATAATTCATGTATGCTTGATGCTTACACTTGGAAGGGATTCACTTTACACCTTAGAACTTGATTCAGTCAAAGTAGTGATTGGATGGGCTTCTATTACATCAGTAAGATAAATCAAGTCAGTTCCTGGATCCAGACAGAAACAAAAGCAAACATACAACAAACAACAAAAACCATCAGGCAAAAATATAATCTGTCTAAAGGAGTGAAAGCAAGCACAGCAAGAAGTTATTGAAAAAAAAGCCACTCGGTGGTGGGAACTGCAATTTATTGGGGAAGACAGCAGGGGTACCTAGATAACAGAGAATACCAGCCAACTACAAATGTTTGCTGGGATTTAGATTGGTTGAAGACTAGGCCAGGTAGCTTGGGAGCTGGAACATCCAGGTAGTTTACATGGGAACTTCCTGAGGCAGGAGATGCTTACAGTTGCAACTAGGAACATTCAGCTAGCCATTACAGGCTTTTGAGAACCATTCTAGGTTTCTGTTTCTTAGAGAAACATTACCAGTCCTTCCATCTGGGGGCTCATTTTGTGACCTAACAGGGAAGAGGCATCATTTGCTATTCTTTTAATGAATCTTTTACTTGAATTTCTTTGAGGAAGCATACTGAGAAGTTATTGATTCTTTCCATTTCATGTCTTCCTAAAGGACACTTTGTGCCCATCAGCAGAGGAGAGATGGGATGGTGTGACCTGAGAAGTTGGGCATATAAGTACAAACACTGACCTTCAAATTCTTTAGCATGTGCAGAAAATTTACATTGTTTGATGTACTGTCCCTTGAGGGAGATTTTGTAAGATGCTGCTCATGTTTATTAAGTTCAATGCCAAATTTGTAATATCCCCATTTATCATTTATTTATATGAAAAAAATTTCAAATCAGCAAAAAAATAATGTTTTTCAATTTTTAGGTGCTTTTTTCTTTCCGTGATGTTAGTTTCATTTTTAGGCTGTGCCCTTGAGGAAATTCCCCTCTCTGGTTGTTCACATGCTCTTTTACATCCAGAAGGGTCCACAGTTAAGGAATCTTGGTTCCTCTTGTCACCCCAGTAACACTGATGTCTGTAGACTCAGATTTCAGTGATACTAAATGAAAGTTTCTTATTTTATTTGTGCGGGTTCAGTGGGTATTAAGCAATAAAATATGCAACTATCATTTCATCTTCTTACTATTTCTTAAATTTTTTCCTTGCTCTTCTTTTCCTTCACCATGCCTCTGATGAGAGGCCTGAAAGACAGATGTGATATCCTAGTGGAAAACCACTCTAGGATGATATATTTAGATGATGTCATTACACAATATCCATCAAGTGTTTAATGTTAGATGAATGAACGATACCTGACCTTTAGGAATTCTGATTTCTTGTTTAAAACTGCTTGCTTGGTCATCTCAGAATCAAACATTCTGTACATTTAAAGCATTTGACTCGCATAAAAGTTCATCTTTTTGGCAGTTTTTTTTTCCCTGTCCAGATTCAGCTTCTTTTAGCTGCCATCAGCAGAGCAGCAGTAAAGAGGTCATTAGCACTGATGACGTCATAATTGATAATTGGAAAATCATTGATTTTCATAGCACTGTCATTAATTATAACTAAAATTGAAATGCAGAGGGCCTGACTTTGTCTTAATAAATAAAGCAAATGCTTTGATATATTGATTAATAAAATCAATCTTGATAAATTTGCAATGATAAAATTTATGTCTTTAAATATTTGAGAATGCAAAACAAAGTTTTCTCCTTTGAGAAGCTTCATTGATTTCATTCATTCAGTCTCTTTTATATTTCACCAGCCAGAGGAATCACTGAGATTTAGGAAAGCTTTTGTCCTTTCCCTTTGCCTCTATTTTCATTTGCTAAAAACATTTAGGTTACTTTATGTATATGAGTATTTGCCTGTAGCATATGTGTGTACCATGTATGTACAGTGCCTTTGCAGGCCAGAAGAGCATGTTGGATCCCCAGAAAGTGGAGATACAGATGATTGTGAACTGCCAGACTGAACCTGAATTCTCTCAAGAGCTGCTAGAGGCTTAAGCTAAATGCTGGTTTATTTTAACCATTAAGCCACCTCATTAGTCCCAATCTCTACATGATCAATACCAGAATGCTGTACCTTTTGAAGAATTTCTTATGCATATCATAGCCCAGAGAGCTTTGGTAAGGAAGATATGCACCTCCATTTAGTACTCTCTATTAGTAATTGCAGTTAAAAGATCATGGACTCTCAATATTCATTTAAAGATTCAGTGTCAGGCAAACATAGTTGGATATTTTGGATAAATTATTTTACACATCCTTTATTAAAATAATATAAGAAGGACAATTCAAGTCTTGCTTCACCAATGAGAAGGCAAATGAGAATTACTGAAACTTACTTTATTAAGGTGACAAAGGTAACGAGGCCTGGTATCAAATGAAATTAAACTCTAGTGTCCATCGCCTGAAAGACAAGGTTTTTCTTTCTCAGAATATTTAGGCAGCTCTCCTTAATAGGGCAGTAGCTCCATAAATGGTGGTAGATTTAATGACTTTCAAAAATCCTTTTATTTGATTGAGTGTGTGAGAAAATAATTAGTAGAGTAACTGCAATTGGAGAAAGAAATTCAAGAGAGAGGTATTTGATCACGATGAAAGGTAGATAGTTAAAATACACATTTATTATAAATTGTATTTGTTCATGTGTTTACTAGTTTTGCATATCATTTAAAGCCTATGGATAGGGTAGTCAACTGTTTTACCCTGAACTGAACCATAACTTCAGCCCTAAGGAAATTATTTATACTTGGTTAAGGATCAACTTTGATGCCATCAATTGGCTAGAATCTATAGTTGAAAGTTCAGCTTAATGTCCTTTGTCTTTAAATAGCATATAAGATTTAATCTGACTTTGAATAATAACTTTTTTGAAGAATAACTTTTAAGACAGAATGTCCTACCTCAGACTGACCTTGACCTAGCTGTGTAGTAGCAGTTAACCCTGAAGTCTTGTTCATCCTACCTTGTCCTCCTCCTCGTTCTAAGTACTAGAATGTCAGATTTGAGTCACTGTACCTGCCCAATTTATGCAATGGTAGGGATGGCAAATACTTTAACTATTGAACTACAGCACCTGACTAAGTAATTAATCCTAGCTTTATAATAAAAGACTTCAAAAATTAAGCGAGCCTTTTTTTTTAACAGAGTGTGTGTTTTCCTTATTTTCCTATTGCTTTTCTCCAACACTGTGGTCTACGACAGCTCACAGAATAGTTGACTGTGTCTTAGAGTTCCAGAGGTATTTGAGTCTGGAAGGCCACCAAGGAGGCATGGAGCACAGAGCAAGCTTAGTGTAGTGAATAGGAAGGTAAGAGTTCATACCTTCAACTGTACACAGGAAGTAGAGAAGGAACTTGTAGTAAAACATTGCACTTCTTTCAGAAAGGCTGTACCACATCCCAAAAGAGTACCACCACCTGAAGACCAAGGGTTCAAACACCTGAGTCTGCAGGGAACATCTCCATTCAGGCCATCCCAGTGAGTTTATGTGATTCTTTAATTAATGCTATGTCCATGTACAAGTTACAGGCTTCATAAAACACATTAGTTATTTTATTATTATGAATTTAATAGCATAAACCTCAAGAATATTGATCATCATTCCCCAAAAAAACTTAGAACAAAGTATTTCTCAAGGCTTTATCTTAGCTCTGCATAGGCAGGTTGTTCTTAACATTCTAAACACTTTTTTCTCATTAAAGTGGACTTTTAATAAAAATCTAAATGTAGGTTTCTTGGAAAGAGTAAATAAAAAAATATGCAATCCCTGGCTTATATTAGGTAGTTGGAATATGGATATAGGTATTTTACAACTACCAATGGTTAGTAGCATCATAAGTACTCTACTTTAATTAACACTTACTAAGATGCATTAAGCCATTAATTTTGACTAAGTAACAAACTAATTAATTGGTGGCTTGGTGATATTCACAAATTGGCATGAATAAAATATTTGTGAAATAAGCCTTTTGAAATTTCAAACTCCCTGCCATTATTAAGGGAGTGATTATATATGCGCACTTAGCAAACCCATGATAAAATATTCTAACACCAGATGATACATTTTATTTGAAAGTGTAGAGTCAGGTCTGACCAACTCTTGCTGCATCATTCTCTGAGATGAAAATTAAATTCATCATGATTTGAGATTTTTTTTTATGCAAGAGTTCTGTTAATCTGTGAAATAATGAAGAAGTATGAGACAGACCAAATCTGGACTTGAGGATCACACCAGTCAGAAGTTTATTTATAACCATAGTATATAGATGTAGAAATATGTTTGCATGTCTGCTGCTTGAAGGATTAAAGTAGAAGTAATTTTCAATCTTTCACTTTCTCAAGAAAGCAGTTGCAGAAGTGATAATCTCTACTTAATTATTAATGCTGTTCTGATTTGTTTTTCATAGCCAAACAACAAAAAAGTGCATTGAGAGATATATGTAACAAAGTAACTGATAAAGCTTCCAGTCTAGCACAAGAGAAAAATGCATTGAGCTAGATCTTATTAATCTTTCCAATTTAATTTCTTCTCTTTTCAAAACAACAGAAAGGTTGGATTATCATATTAGTAAAGTAATATGAATAGTGACAGTATTAGTTTTGTCTTTTATTTAGGATTTATCGCTTGCTGTGTGGATGACTGTGGACTTTTATACACCTATTGTAAACCAAGTACTATATCCCCTAATTACAGTAAATTGTGCTTGTCTCATAGGTAAGGATAAAGAATATTAGTAAATTATTTGTGCTTTCTCCTTAAAAATAACAAAGGTCAATCAAATTTCATTGCCTTTTCTTTCTGTTGCCTCTCGACATTTGATATGAATCATTTACATATACAAGTTTCTAAGTGTTCCCATTCCTCTATCATCATAGCATCAGCCTTGACAAGGATGTTAGGGGACAACGTCCCAGAACCCCACCTGATGTCAATGGGTTTTACAAGTTCTAAAGGAAGAAGCACACAGATGGATGATTCCATCCAAGTAATAATGAATAGTAGGTAGAAGAGAACACTGAGAAAAGACAGGAAAGGGCAGAATGATGGCAATAGAATGCTGATGTTCATGATCTGTGGGAGGTTGCTATCAGGTTAATAAAAATCAGCACTACTCCATGATAAAATGATGATTGGGCCTGATTAGACTTTTTGATCTGGTTTTCATCACTAATAAAGACAGAGGAAAGCAGTTTCAACTGTCCTGCATAGTTTCATTTCAACTTGGTACAAACTAGAATTCGCTAAAAGGAGGAAAAGTCCATTAAGAAGATGCCCCTATAAGACTGGTATGTACGACATTTTTCTAATTAATGATCGGTGGGGACGGGCCAAGCCCCTTGTGGTTGAGGTCATCCCTGGGCTGGTGATCCTGGATTCTATAAGGAAGCAGGCTGAGTAGGCCATGGGAAGCAAATCAGTAAGCATGACCCTTATATGTCCTCTGTGTCAGCTCTTGCCTTAAGGTTCCTGGCCTGTATGAGTTTCTATCCTAACTTCCTTGGATGATGAGCAGCAATCTGGAGGTATAAGCAGAATATGCCATTTTCTTCTCAACTTGCTTTTTTATTCATGGTTTTTCATTGCAGCAAGAGTTATCCTTACTAAATTACCAACACAATTATCAAAACCCAGAAGAGATACATTTTCTCATCAAATTTATCCTAATTCATGGGTAAGAGGGTGAAATGCCTGGCCTGTTGATTCTTTAGACAAAAGATACATCCTGCACATGAGTAACCTAAAGTCAAAAAAACCTTTGAAGCTAAATGTGTTCTAATGAAATCAAAATTTATCTGAGGATGATAGCCAAAGGCAGTGATAAATACCAATGAACAGATCTGAGACAATTTGGGAGAGCTCTGTCTATTGGATAACAGAGAACAATTCAGCTTTGGGGCTCATCATAGAGATTCTTATCTCGACACCCTCTGTAGTCACCCATAGTGTCCAACAACAAAAGGAGGTAGCAATGACGTAGAAGCATTGCACAGTAGTGGTGTTGGACACAGAGATTCATTTGAACATCTCTTGCTTTTTTATTGATATCATTAAAAGGAACAAGTTTTGCTCACTCAACTTTTTAGCTCTTGTGTTCATTTTCCTTGAAAATAATGGGGAAGGAGCCAACATTTTATTATTGTTATTAATATTACATGGAACAGTTATTGCAGCACTAATAAAAAGGAATATTTTGTGCTTATAATCACTCTTTTTAGAAGAATAAGCCTCTCTTGAATGTCCAGAGTAAAGCATCTTCATTTTATGAGTGTAATTATCACATTTGTCCAGACTGTCATCAGTGATAATCAACATAATAATAACTCGTTATGTTCATGAAGCCATATACAATATTAAAGGCATTTTTTCCATCTTTCATAGTGTTATGTTCAACATCTCCCTAGACATTGTAAATGATGTTTAGAAGAAGGCAAGGCAGAAAACCTTGTCCCTACATTTCTTTTTTATAAAGGTAAGAAATTTATATCTCACAGATAAGAACTCTTATGCCATAAGATTATGGAATAAGTAGCACTATGTCCACATATTGTTTTTCAAAGCAATTTCATCCCCAGTGCTGGTTTGCTTGTCATTTATCATAATTCGTCAGACATGCTTTCTATTCTTACTGTTGTTTGTATGCTGAGAAATATCCACAGTAGAATACTAATCCATACTATCGTCTCAGTTATTTAGATAAAACAATGAATATAAACCAAATACATAATTCCCCCTACTTACACTGTGTATGCACCAAAATGCCACTGTAGGGGTGTGAAAACATTTCATAAACACGGGGACTTCATGATTCTTAATTCTTAGTGAACTCATCAGTCATTATCCTTCATTAGCTATACTAGTTTGTTAAGAAAAACTGAAGTGAATATTCACATAGATGGGTACAGCTAGTGATCTTCTTCTTGCCTTGTTCCTTGAGTGAAATGGTTCATATGCCTTTGAATATCAGAGATGCAGATAAGTTAGTGATACCACTAGAAGAAAAATTAAGCCAGGTGTGATAGCAGAAGTCTTCATTCTCAACTTTTCCTAAGCAAAGGCAGGTAAATCTTATTCCCACCCAATCGTGGATATGTAGTAAGACTGTCTTTTAAAAAGTTAAATACAGTAACTTAAGATATAGAGAAGTTTTATTATGTATAGCTTGTGGTGGTTTGAGTGAGAAATGTCCATCATATGCTTAGGCTTTTGTACTCTTTGTCCAAGGCTGGTGGTACTGTCTGGGGTGGTTATGGGGAAATGCAGCCTAGTTGCAGTAAATGCATCACAGAGGGCAGATTTTGAGAGTTTATAGCTCAATCCCAGTTGCAGCTTTCTTTCTTTGCATTGTGTTTGCAGTTGAAGGTGTGATCTCTCAGCTTCTTGCTATTATAGCTATGCCTGTAGCTTGCGGGGCCATGACTCCCTGCCGTGGTGACAGATCCTCATTCTTATGGAACAATAAGCCAAAATGAACCCTCTCTTCTTATCAACGATAACTGTCATTTCTTAAGCTTAAAAATCAGCCACTTCATCATTTTATTCATGACGACTCTTGTGTGATAATATATCAGAAAGTTCTCTCTGTCTCTCTGTCGGCCCTCCATTTCCCTCCTCTTTTTCTTTATTCATAGCCATTAAAAATCATGGAGGTATAACTGACAAAAAAAATAGCATAGCTATTGTAAGCATGTTGGGACCAAGTCTGTAGGTCTTTGTGTGTGTGTGTGTGTGTCTGTGTTGTTGTTGTTTTCTTTTCTTTTTTATTTCTCATTAGTTATTTGTTATTTCCCAGATGTGGTAAGCTTTCTGGTACCTAATTCCCAGATCTCATTTAGACAGGAAATACTGGGATAATAGGTGGAATTAGATGCCCAGAGAATACTTTCATGTCCCAGCTCCAGCACCTCCTTGATTTTTATAATCACAAGAAAGGGATGAAATCAGCAGTGTGAGCACAGCTCAGAGTTTACCTCATTGCTTATAAACCTTAATTAAACCTAATTTGTAAATCTTAATTGAACCACATCTACTGGCATTAATGAAGCAGTATAATAACATTGCTCTCCCAATAAGACAACACACTAATACTAAATACTTATATTCCTGGAGATGCACTCATGTGGGCCTCATCAAAGCATAATGGGGAAGCAGATCAACAATTAATCTCATTAATTCCAATCAAAGGACAAAACGTACAAACTGATTGTTTAGAAGTATCAACTTTGCCAGAGTTTTTCACAAGAAGATACACCAGTGAACTGACAGTGTAAATAAGCCAGCATCTGAGGAATCAGACATAACTGCAAGGTTAGGAGGAGGACACCAGTGAGATGACCGCAGATCATTCATTCATTCATTCATTCATTCATTCATTCATTCGTTTACTTACTCATCCATTCATTCTTCAAATATGTATTGAGTCTGACTTTCTTTGCTGGCCACCCTCATAAATGAAAAAATATTTCTAATAAAAAGTTTGACAACTTTGAGAAATGTAGAAACTATTTTGGGTCAGATATGTGCATTCTATGTCTCACTGACATTATCATTTTAACTTTTAGTTTAGGTTCTTTGTTTTTCTTCAACCGGAAAGATAGGAACTACAAACTAAACATTAAAATAAAAAAGCATTCCTTCTGTGATGATGAATCTTGATTGTCAACTTGACTTGCTCTGGAGTCAACTAATAATAGAGATAAGCCATACTCATACCTATAAGTGATTTTTGTTTTAAATCAGGTTATGTGTCGAAAGATCCTCCCTAAATATGGGCTACATTTTAGTAGCAGTCAATAAAAAAGGTCTAAGGGGAAAAACTTGGTTTTCTCTTAAGTGCTTTCCTTTGAGTTGCCTTCTAGCCAAGCTGTCAAGTTAGCTGCCCTTCACTCATGCCTTGCTATTGAGTTCATCTATACTCTCCATTTATTGCTGCCATTCTTTGGTGATTTCAAAACCGAGTATCTTCAGCCATCCAACGCGCACTGAATCCTCCTGGCTCTCCAGGAATCCTCCAGGCTTATATCCTGATGATGGTATGGACTGCTTAATCATACACCCTTCATTGATTGACCAGCTACCATCTTCTCAGCCTTTTTATTGGGAATACAGCCATTGTTGGAATACCCATACTGAACTGCGTGCGACAATATAATAAATACTTTATAATATTAAATAGATAAAAAACATTTTGAAGTTGATTAATGTGATTGAAGCTACATATTTAGTAACTGGACATGAGGGTTATAGGATCATTTGACTCCCAAAGCTGTGGTTGTTGCCCAGTACATCTACCAGTCACCCTGGCAGCAGACACATATGGAGCAATGGACTTTCTGTCTCATCATCAGGCACCACAGACTTTACCCATTACCTATCTCCCAGTCTTGTTCAAACTTCCCACATGGAATGTTAATGCCACCTGCGATCCAATCTTCCTCTAGGCATCGTGTGAATTTTCTCCCACAAGTTGGGTGCTAATTTCCTTTTTCTCATTGTCTTCTGCCTTTTTCTAATCAGACATTCCCAGGATGCTTTGTTAACAAGGGTTCTGTGACCCTGAAACTAGGATGAAACTTCCCCATTCAGGCTCCTCATGACTTAGGTCTGTCTTCCACCAGCCCAAACATGCCTTCTCATGAGTCTCTTTGCTGCCCTCTCCTTGAATACCCGTCCCTTCCCTAAGGCAATTTGAACGTATTTTCACTTTTAGTCTCTGAGAGTCCCTTTAGGAATCCCTCTCTCTGTTGCAGGATCAGATAAAATCTCTCAGAATTTTACATGGTCTGTGTTTTTGGTAAGCTTCTGTTGCTGGGATAAAACACAATAACCAAGTGTGATTCATGGAAGAAAGAATTCATTTTGGCTTATCGTTCCAGAAGAAAGAAGAATCCATAATAATGAGGGAAGTATAGAAGTAGGTGCCCAGAGCAAGGAACTGAGAGGTGGCATTTCCATCTACAAACTCTCCAAGCCCACCCTCAATGATATACTTCCTCCAGCACGGCCACACCCTCTAAAGATTCCATATTATCCCCCAAACAGTGCCACCAACTGTTCACATACATGAGCACACGGGGGAGGTGCAGCATTTTATTTAAATTACCACAGTCTACTTTTCCATTAATGGAGCACAGTTTCTTGTTTATATGTTTGCACTTTCTCCAGATGGTGCGTGTCTAAATTGAGTTCCTGGTATTTAGCTTGGCATCATCAGCATAGCCCATGGGAACTCATTTCTGTTGAATATTTGAGTAAAATCCTTAACAGGTTTGAGACAAACCTGCAAGACCTACAAGTAATTGAGACTGCTACTTCCCAGTGGCCACATACCACTGAAATAATGGGGACAGAGGCTTTGTTTTAAATATGCACAGAAAGCAAGATAGATATGAGCACAGATTTATGTCCTTGCATTCATAAACCTAGTCTTTTCTACCAAACATGTCCAGTAATACACATAGGGGGCTGCTTATACAATACTATACTTCAAAAGAGAAATATCTCCTCTAAGCTTGTGCTTTAGCTTTATCACTTTCCCTAGCTGGTGGCTCTCCATTAATAGCTTGTAGAACTGTGAGGATATCAAGTCTGACTCAGGTAAAGTGCACTCTGGACAGGCTTCTGTGGTACAGCCTGGTGTCTTCATGACTGGATCAGACGGTCTGTGCTCTGCACCCTTCAGAAGTGTAGCAAGTGTTGCTGCACTCTCTTTCACCACAGCTCACAAATCAGTGCGCTAGCACAAACCCTTCTCCTTAGTTGTTTCTTATCAGGCTTTCATTTGTTGTTTAAGTACAGAGAGGAGGTCCCCAGTCCTTCCAGGTATCAAGATGTTCTTGTTCTGCTTGGATTATGCACCTCAAGCTAAATTCCAGCCCAAATTCATGGCAGGACTTTTTCAGAGGCACCTCATCTTTCAATCTTGAATATTTTCTTTGTGTTTCTTAAGAGTTCCTCAAGGGGGTGTTAGCAGAAAGAGAGTTAAAAAATGAGCATGTTATATCCACAGATGAATTAATTTATTATCTCATGGCCTTTGACCATAATACATTGAACATCCTATATGAGGCTTCACAGTTCATCTGCTACCGAGCTCTCAGGTTCCCCTTTCTTCATCCATCCCATAAATATTATGAATTATAAGCAGATACTCTTATGTTGTCTCAATGGAGTCACTTCTGTAAGCTTGTTGAAGAGTCATTACTTTAGAGCTGGAGTGAGGCTCAGTGTAGAGCACTGACACAGTAGCACATGCCCCAGCATCACAGAATAACTCAAGAGTGATAATGGACTCCACTTTGCAGAGTACACCTTTGGATTTACAAAAAAAAAAAAAAAGCAAAGTCTTCCTATGCACACCTATGCACATTTCTAATGTTGACACACTGTCTCATTACTAATATTTTACATGATTGAGCATTAAAAACAATGAATTGATGTTAATACATTCTTTTTCACCAAATCCATCATATGCATTGGGAATCATTTTTGTGTCATGTGATCTTTGACTTTTAATCTTTTCATGCATAAATCTCTTTGCCTACACAGCTCATATTTTCTAATCTGCTATTTACTTTACTCAATGTGCTATTGCATATTAATTTAGAGACCATCTTTTTAAAAATAAATTTTGATTTTCAGGGCAGGGTTTCTCTTTGTTCTCTGGCTCTCCTGTAACTTCCTCTACAGACCAGACTGGCCTTGAACTTATAGAGATCCACTTGCCCCAGCTCCCCTACTGCTCGCATCACCACCTCCTGGCAAGAGATCATATATTTAAGCAAGCCTTCTTTGATACTTAATACTGCCCCAAGACACACAGCTAGAGGGTACACAGACGAATAGAGGTTTGCATTGATTTTGCACAAAGAATCTTTCAATGTTCTTCAGATTTACAATATGCTTTCCTCTTTTTAAACATGTGCTTCTCTGTACTGTGTGGTCATACTTCCATAGCTGTGGTATGTGTAAGGGCAGTATCATGGTTTAAATAAGAAATAATAAGAAATGCCCCCCACCCCCCGCTCAGGCTCAGGCTCAGACTTTTGAACACTTGATCTTCAGGTGGTGGCACTTGATCTTCAGTTGGTGGCACTATTGGGGAAATTTTATGAGAAAGTGCATCTGGAGACGGGCTTGAAGAGTACATAGTTTCACTCCGTGTCCAGTTTATTTTCTCTGTATTCTGTTCGGAAGGAAGATGTGTTTGCTCAGCACCCTGCTCTTGTCCATGCATTTGTGGCTTGCTGCCATGTCTCCCGGCCATGGTGGTGTGCTATCACAGCAGTAGACAGGTAAACAATACACAATTTGTACCAGAGGATGGGCTGTTGCTGCGAAGAGCATGGCCATGCTTGTTTCTAGAATTTGGAGATGTTGGAACTTTGGACTAGTTAAGTGTTTTAATCAACTTAAAGATCATTCTAGAAGTCGGGGAGTTTACAATACAGAGAGGAATGAAGACTGTGGGTTTTTAAGGTTTTTAAGAGGAGAACAATATGAGCTACTCTGCTAGAGGCCCTTTGTGTGCAATGTAGGCAAAGACTCCAACTATTTTCTGCCCACTTTCTACAAAGTTGCTTGCACCTAAATTTAAAAGTACTAGTCTAATTTCTTCGATGGAGGAAAATTCAAGACAACATAATATTGGATCTATTATATGGTTGTTACTGGCCGTGCTTACATAGACCTTCAATGAAAAATGGGACAGAAAGAAATGCAAAAAGGGAAGTTTGCAGAGGAAAAGAACACATGGAAGCATAATGTTACATCCAAGACTTTTGCTAAAATAAAGGCTGTAATTGATAAGATTAGTGCACTTAAACCTTCCCTGCAATGAAGGGAAGATTTCCTCGAAGGCAAGGTCCCAACTAGCTAATCTTTTAGTCTGTGAAAGAAGTCATAGTGCACCTAATATTCCTAGAAAGCAACTGTGTATAAAACCTGCTGCTGATGTGATGCCAAGTCCATCTGAAACAAGCAGCTGAAAATCTGTCAGTATGGTCCAAAAGTGCTCCTGAGCTTAGAAGTATGAAGGATGCATAAGTAAAGGAGTCACAGGGTGTTCCTCTGTGACTGACAAAGCCACTGAATTCAGGCAGCATGTGGTAAGAAATGCCTACATGAAGATCCTGAGTGGGCAGGAGGTCCTAAGTGGCTCTCGTATATAAGTGAAAATACAGCCTGAGTTACACTGGAGACGCCAAGATCTTAGAGATGCCAGATCCATGAGACATCTTCTAAGGAGTGATGGAATAAGGCACTGAATCAGCCCAAGGGAGAGTTACATGGTACAGAGTGCAAAGATGGAGCCATTGAATTCCTTGAAATTTAAAGCTGTAGACTTTGGACATGATGTTACAGGAGTTTCTGTTTTTCACTCTTGCTTTAGTCTAAAATCTGCTCACTAATTCTTTACCTTTGAGTTATGTCTTAGAGTTCTCTAAAGGAAGTGAACTGAGTGACTAAAAAAACACTATATATACATACTATATCAGTATATACATATGCATATGTGTAGTATGGATAGAATTTATTAGAGTGGCTGCCAGCTTACAGGCTGTAGTCTAGGTAGTCCAGCAATGTCTGCCTCCCAGTAGTAATGCCAGGAATCCAGGAGTTGATCAGTCTAAAAGAGATGATGTCTAAGCAGCCCCAATCTGTTGCTAAAGATTCCTTCAGAGCTTCTGGTCTTCAGTCTATGTTAGAATCCTGAAGAAGGAGGTTTTAATACCACCAAAAGAATACCTCAGCAATAGGACGGATGAACGTGAGAGTGAGGGCAAGCAGGCAAAGAGCAAAAGCTTCCTTTTTGTATGAACCTTTGTGGGGGCTGCAGACAGAAGGTATGGCCCAGATTTAGGATGAGTCTTTCCACCTAAACTTCAGTAAAAAAAAAAATGTCCTTCATAGTCATGCCCAGCTTGGGTTTTAGTTAATTCCATATGTGAGTGAGTTGATAAACCAGATTAGCCTTCACAAAGAGTAATGCACATTCTCTGCAATTATATGTGGAAAGTACATACTGTGTGTGTGTGTGTGTGTGTGTGTGTGTGTGTGTGTGTGTGTGTGTGAGGGTGTGCTTGTGTATGCATGTTTGTTTAATTTTACTTAAGGTTAAATTAAGATTAACTTGAATGTTGAATTTTGGAAACGACTGTGGATTTTTAAACAGTTTTAAACATGTTAAAGACTGCTGGGACTTTTGAAGTAGCCCTAAAGGACTTTTGCATTATATTAATGCATGAGGCGATGGAGGCCAGGCAATGGAATGTGCAGGTTTGAAGAACAGCTCAGACATTAGAATGCTACGTCTCTGTAAACAAAGACTGCATGTTCATTTCTCAGCTTTCCTGACCCAAATAATCACACAGAAGCTATATTATTTCCAACACTGTTTGGCCAATGACTCAGACGTATTTCTAGCTAGCTTTTATATCTTAAATTAACCAATTTCTGTTTTATATTTTACCATGAGGCTCATGGTTTGTTACCTCTAGCTTCTTGGGCAGCTACATGGCATCTGCCTCCTTTGGCAGCTGTGTGGCATCTCTTTGACACTGCCTACTCTCTCTATCTCTGTTCAGATTTCCTGCCTGGTTTTACTTTGCTAAACCATTGGCTGAAATAGACTCTTTATTAACCAATGGTAATAAAACATAGTCACAATTTACAGAGGGGAATCCCACATCATCTCCCCTTTTCTATCTAAATAAAAAGGAATGTTTTAACTTTAGCACAGTAAAATTACATAAAACAAAGCAGGAATCAAGCAAGAATTACACTTACAACATATAGCCTATTTGTACATAGAAGGTTCCATATCTAGTTTATTTTTTTATCATAACTAAGGAAAACTATAACTGTCTTCAACTCCATCAAGAATCCCTGAAGGACATACTATTACCTAAGTAAATAGGAAATGCATTGTAAGCAACTTCCAAAACTCTAGAATTGACAGAGAATTCTTGCTGGCTGGATAGTCACCCAAAGATCTCCTGTGACGTTGGGGGCGTCCATATTCATCTTCAAACTATGGGCCCATAAAGCCTGGCAGACTTTATAGTGAAGCAGGAAATTTGAATATCTGTTCTGCCTTGTAATGGTGAAGTTCGTCCATTGCTTTCTCCTGTGTCCTGCAGAATGTCTGGCAGTTTCTTCTGTGAAACAGGAACCCTGAAGAATCATCCTGTCTTTTGGAAAGTTTAGCAGTCATTTTTCTGTGGGTCCTGCATGTGCAGTTCATAAAGCATACCATCAAGCATTCTAGGCAAGAGCAGTTTCTTGCCCAAATGCTCATAAGGAGTCTCTTCAGGTCTCAAGGTAGTGGTGCTGGTTGGGAAAGTTTATTAAGTCCAGCCATGCTGGGGGCAATACGTAACTGGTGGGGAATTTGAGTGCTCCTAGCTCCACCACCACCCTCACTTTTTCTTTGCTGTCTTTTTTTCAGGCTTGTGTTTGAGATATTATTATTTAGTTTTATGATGTTGATGCCATGTCCAAACCACTGATGTCTTCTTGCTTTTGGTGATGGTATTTTGTCACACCAATCAAAAAGTCACTAATACAGGAAGAATTCTATCTATGGCATTTTTATATTCTTCACTGTCTCACAGGGTCCCTAGGAAGGAGAAAAGTCAGTATTTTCTGACATTGACTGGTAACCTCACATGTCTTTTATATTCTCTCAAGAAATAGTTGAAATCATTAAGGAAGTAAAATTACATTTTATTAAGGGAAACTATGGCAAAGATTTCCTTAGACGCCCAGAGACTTTAATTATTTAGGTACAGTATTTACAGAATGACCTTTCTGTTATCTGTCTGGTCTTACCATTTTTGATCTAAATCTCTGCTCCATTAGAGAATGTCATTGCTTTTTGTTTGCTACTACATTGATTTAATATTAGTACTAAACATTTTTTTTACTGGCTTTATCTTGTCTCAACATGGTCAGATGAGGAAATAATAACATCCCACCTTTAAAAATTCCTTGACAGTTGATGGTTGCTGGGTGGAGGGAAAATATTTTGATGAGGAATATAGGCTCTGGTAAGGTTCCTATAATCAGGTAGATGGTCATATACCTACTCACATGCTGGCAGCACTATTTAGATTCGGTGACATAAAAATCAAACAAACAAAAAACAACAAAAAATCCCCATAAAGTTGGAAGGAGTCTATGGATGAGAACAAAGGTGACTGTGGTTCAATGAAATGTTATTTGTAACAACAGGCAGCAGAGGAATTAAGTGCATGCAGGAAAATGTACAGTTTCAAAGTAGAGTGTTTGTAATTACTTCGTTCATGCCTCGAGTCACAGCCTCTAATAAAAGCTATTTATTTGCCCACATATAGATCGTCATAAATAGTAAGGGTCCTGGAGGAAACACGCCAGTCCTTTTCTTTCTAATATTTAATTTTTATATTCCATTTTTTTGGAGAATAAGCACAATCCAAAAATCATCAAATAGCTTTCAGAATTGGTGGTCATTCTTAATTCCCACCTCAACAAACACTAAACACTGATTAAAAGAAATAAAGACAAAACCTGAACACAGAAAATTCCTGTGGAAGAGTCTCAATTATAGTAAGTAACAGAAAAAGTAAATAGTCTCTTGTATTTGGTTGCTAGTTCACAATTTCAAATGCAGTTGTTTTTTTAAAGAAATTAATGATCAAATATAAGAAACCATTTTTCTTTATAAGCAAAATATATATGTGATTTAGAGACAGTCATCTATTCCAAGGAAATTTAGACTTCAATATTGGTATTTGGTCAGTTTTGCTTATATTTTGAGCTTGTATAATCCTAATGTTTTACATTCACAATATTTTGCATATTTTCATGTCTTTTTATAGAAATAAAGTTGAACCAGGACTTGCAAAAGGACCATGAAACTCAGAGAGCATCTACGGAGGCCCACTGAAGACACAATTAGCTCCCTGCGGTAAAAGCACACTGTTGGATAGAAACAGAGACCCAGCACAAAATCAGACTAGATTTCTTTACATGTGCCCATATGTGTTTTAACAGGCCTTTTGTGAAATTAAGAGATGAGAAGAGCAGATTAAACTGTTTTTTTTTTGTCTGTTTTAGACATGTTTTAAAGACTCTTAAATACAGAAGCGTAGCAAAAATAGCATAGCACAGTCCCTGCGCTCTCAGGACTAGTGGTCATGCTACAATGTAGAAATTTCCTATTGCACAGGCCTCAAGTTTCTTTTTCCTCAGATTTCAAATTGTTAGAAGGATATATTTCTGAAACTGAATATGTATATTATTTTCTCTATATACTCATACATTAAAATTACTTGCACATATTTGGCAATGAATTTTAAATCATATTTATGAGTACGGCTACTCTTGTATGGCAATATGTTGCGTGCATGTTTATCATACTCTTGCTAATGTACTCAGTGAAGCCAATGCTATTTAAGCCACCATTGCATTCATATTATTGACGGGACTGTGGTAATTTAAATTTCAAACCTGGCACAGAAACCTTTCCATACTAACAGCACTAAAGAGACTCAGTGGATTTAACAGCAGGCATTTGAAGTTGTGAGGGATAAGGAGGTGGGTGATGTGGGGAAGGGAGTGGAGGGAGATCTGATTGAAATTCATTATATTAATCTATGCAACTCTTAAACAATCAGGACATGAAAATGTTCTTTAAAAGCAACAGATAAATTACTTTGGATGGATCTTACACTTTTGAAAGTGTTTTCTCATTTGAGAGAGTTGCTTATCTACCGAGACTGTTTAACAAGAAAATTGTAATTTTAGTTCTTGTTCTGAGTCTGTTGATTCCCCTCACCATGCATGTTTATCGTCATGCAGTGCTATCACTGGGTAACTACCCACAGGAAGTGAGTGTCCATTTTCAAGACACTTCCTTTTCATTGGGAGCACCATGTGTGGTAAATCAAGGTGGAGACTCTCAAATTAACTTTAAACTAGAATAGTAGTATTTTATTATATAGTATGCAATATTAAGATCATGCATCTACTAAAACTCTCCAATTCAGCCTGATTTCAAGTATTTGTAGAGACCTGCATTTTCTCAGCTAATCAGAGAGGACTAAATTGGAAAGTAAGGGGAACTCCTGAATGTCATCTTTCACAAATGAACTGCTTCCATAGTGTTCTATGTTGTACAGGTGTTTGATTGTAGAAAGGGTCTACAAGTTTATTAAATTTGATTAACAAGACCTATATGTTCATAGAAAATAGTTATATATATTTATACATATCTATTTTATATATATGGTGGCATAAGAAAATTAATACCTATCATAGTTTTCATTGAGTTTGCTTCATTAATGAACTGCAATTCGATGATATGAGCTAACTTGAAATTTCATGAATTATAATAACTATTTCGTATGTTGGAGACCCAAAACATTAGTCTCCTTTGACTGAGTTTGAATCCTATGTGCTCATCTTCCCACTTTACCATGCCACAAAATGTAAAAACCTTCATTCTTTTTCATGTTTTTTTTTAAGACAGGGATTATTTCATTTAAAGCCTATCCATGGAATGGATGGTTTGGGTCTAGGACAAATCCTTCATATTTAAAGCATAAGTCAGTAACTCATGAAAGCACACATTGTCACATACAAATTAGCTGACCAGAGAACAACCTTCTATGTTGGAACAGAATAAACTTCCCTGTAAAAGCAGCACCATTGTGACATTTAATTTAGCATTCTGTTTCTTCTTCCTCACCCTCTCCTTCAACAGAATCCATAACAACTTCCTCATAATACTTCTCTGGGGCAGCTATGTCCTCTTGGGCCTCAAAGAACTTCCCCTCCTCCATGCCGTCACCCACATCCCGGTGCACAAATGTATGGTTGGCATACATCAGATAAAACTTGTGGTCCAGGTGAGCCTAAACCTCAGCAATGATTGTGGTATTGCTCAAAATTCACACATCTCTCTGGACCTTCCACCAGCCTTCACAATGGGAGGCTGGTAATTGATACCAGTCTTAAAGCCAGTGGGGCACCAATCAATAAATGAGATGGTCTTGTTGGTGGCAATGGCAGAATTGACATCTTTGGGAACCACATCACCATGGTAGAGAGGGCAGCAATTGATGCATTTACCAGGGCAAAGATCGCATATCACCATCTGGCTAATTGGCTCAAAGCAGAAACAGAGAACACAGTCCTGTGACTAAGATAACACTGATACTGTTCTGGTTAGATTTTGACAGGATGAGGACAACTTGACCATTTTTTAAAGAATAGCATCCTGCTTTTGAAGAGTGTTCAGTTTGGAGGGAAGTTACATAACTCCAACCAATTAAAGTAATAAAAGAATAAACTAGTCAGTACTATCCTAAATAATATTGCATTGTAATTTTTGAGGTTTGACAGGTTATTTGGGCTTATCTAATACCACTTTATTCTACTACGTGAAGTTTCCACAACTTGGAAAAACACATAAATTACAGTTTCATGGTAATATTTTATTTATATTTTACTGTAATTTTTTGAAATGAAAATATGTAGTTCAGGTTGACTTTGTATTGTGCACGGTTTTATTTAGGACACATTTTTAATTTTGGATCCACCTGTCTCCACCTCCTCGGTGATGACATTACAGGGGTATGCCAGCACGCCAGATTTAAATATAGAACATTTAAATTTAACTAACTATATTTCATAAAATTCATCCAAACTCATTGTATAAAATGAGCCACATTCTAATTAGGTCCATTTCTAAAAGAATCAAGTACAATCAAATGAAGGGCAAAACAACCCTGCCGATCCTGAAGCTGAAATATGTTCCCAGTGCAGACAGAGAGTATCAGTGAAGAGAAAGATTGAAGGGTAGAAGATTTCTTCAAGTCTCTAGGATGGATGATTTCTCTTGGGTTTCATTGCAAGACACTGTGTAACCAATGTGTCTGAGACTGTTACTGGGCCAGGGGCTCTGCAGGCACTGATAAAATCAGTTTATGCTTTTCTTCTTATTTTCAGAATATGTTTTCAGGGTAAAAGAAGCAGGGACATTACAAGAAGACACACGAAAACACAATGAAAGTGGTAACGGGTGCAATGAAGTAAGTGGAGTGACTGCCCGTGGGGGATGTGGAAGAGGATTGTCAGGGACTGGTGGGGAGATGGAGATGTGGAAAATAGATGGAGGGGGAAGATTATTGTACAGTGTTGCCAGGAGAATGCATTATCAGGTAGAAACTAGCAGCTAAAAGATAAGGAGCCTGTGGTGGGAAAAGTGCAAAGTAAAGATTCCTGGTGGAGATGCAGACACAGAACTGTAAGAAAGCAAAAGGGGCTTTGAGACACTGAGTTGGCAGTTGGACTGTGTGCTATAAACTGTAGTGTGCAGAAGCAGGAAGAAATGAAACACACTGGAGAGACATGACAAAAGACAGTGAGTCACCATTCAGAAATCACAGTTCACAACATGAATTGACATGAGGCGGAGTCCCAGTAACTCATTAGAGGATTTGAAGTGAGTATAAGCTATGTAGTTGGATGAGGAGAAATTTTTATTCAGAGGGTTTAAGGTTCATTAATTTAGAGAAATCCCCTTACTTTGACTGCATTCAGTGGTTCCCATCAATTGTGAAATGCTTTACCTCTCACTGGACATGGGATGTTCAAGGGGGAAATGAAGGGGAAGTTTTCTTCCTTTCTCATCAATCTATCATCAGTGTAAAAGATGCTAGACTTAACGTTGCAATGGTGTAGCAATAAGGTGTGCAAAGAAGCTGAGAGAGTGGGGTGATCTGTACAGTTTCAAAAAAGACAATTATTTCTGCCCATTTCAATTGTCCAGAGAAGGATTTATGTTTCAGAGAATAAAGGAAAATTAGTATCTCGTTGTACAAAAATAATGCATGTGTGTTTATCAAAAATTAAGAAATAATATTAGAAAAATTATTATTCCAGAATAAATTCAACTGATCTATTCTCCAAAGCAAAGCTTAGTTGGAAAGCCCTCAGTACGTAGGCAAGCAACAATGTGCAGGTAGAGTAGAAAGAGGCACTCCAATAGTGATTTTGATAACTGGACATAAAGTTTTTGTACTGTGGGGTGCTCAACCCAACTGATACATCTACAACACAATTGTCTACACTAAGGCTGAGAGAACATCAGAGAATGAGGAGATGCATTGTAAGAGCTAGAGGACCAGGATGTCTGCAGTGGCATGGTGTTTTCTATATAGGACAGAGAGCTGTACCCATGAATTTTCAGCAACACCCTTCTCTAAAAGATACTTGTGTAATGACAACACCAGTTTACATAAAGATGTGGATGGGGGGCATTTCACAAGGTTCCTCTTCTGGGTGAAGTGCCTCAGTCATTAATAACTTCTGAGAAAAAGAGGGAGAGTCCTTTCTAGGGATGGGCACCCTAATTGGTTATCCAATACAAAGTGATCAATCTTCAGCACACAATGAGCTATACAAAATGGACTCAGCAGGTTGTATTGCTGTATTATACATTTGAGGTTTCAAAAGACTCTGCACTCCCAGTTATCCTTCTTCTGCCTCATAAAACCGCAAGACAACGGAAATGGATTATTTCATTATTTGCTTGCTTATATTGTCTTATCATAGCAACAGAAAAGAAGCTGAGGCCCTGGGACAGAACAGAACACTATTTTCCACCTTTCTCGTCTTATCCACACTTGTATCTAAAACAAGTGGAGCTATAGGTCAAATTTGGATAAACGTAATTCATCAAATGATCGAAAGTCAAATAGTCTAGGAAGGAAGAGAGTCTTGGGAGAAACTGGTAAGGCAAATAAAACCACAAGGCTTTACAAATTGAGCCAAGAGAGAGGGGAAGAAATGAACCAAGAGGGAATCAAGCCTGAATGTGTATGTAGGGTGTGAAGAAAGACAAATCATGCAGACCCAACTTTGCTTCTCACTTTGTCTGCACTGTTGGTGAAGCCATTTTTTGCTTCATAGGCTTCATTCCCATCTTGTACCAGAATGTCTGACACAGGTGTTTTCTAACTGTGGGGTTCGGTGATGAAGCTTTCTTTCACGTGTTTTCATGTTTAAAGGCCATAACATTTGTGTGGCTATTATTTTATCTCCAATTTTCAACCTAGAGATCTGAAGCAGAGAGTAATTTGCTTTCCAAGACCACATTGTCATTGAGTGTGGATTCAGTGTCCAACTCAGACATCTGATTCCAGCATCTTAATATCACTTTGAGTGAATCCATAGGAAAAAAAAAGAAATAGAAAGATTACAGAAATAGGCATTAGTGATAAAAAGTTTATTGTTCCCACTATTTGAAGCTCAGTTTGAGTGCTTTTAATTATTCCCATTTTATTCCATGTTCACCTTTTCCATTATCTAGATGGACACAGAATATATTTATGTCAAGCAATTGCTGAAAGCTTCCTCAACTCTGCTTTCAAGGTCATGCTTTCCTAATGATTTTATTGTCTAGCAAGTTTAATTGGATGTAAGTCATTGCATGTTTTGTGTTTTGAGGCATTTCTTCTTTTGCATTTCTTTCAAAAAATGATTCGATATTACTGCAAGAAACTGGGCTCCTTATTTATTCATTTGATATTTTTGAGCTTTGCTTTCATGTCAGATCAGGGTCAGCTTATATTCTAAAGTCTTCTGAGTTCCAACTATGAGGCCCTTCTGCATCCTCTATTGGATTTCTCATGGATTCAGCAGTGTTTCTTTAGTTATACAGAATTCTAGTAACTTTAAGTTTTACAAAACCATGGGGACAGCTCACCTTACAGCCCTCCTTGGAATAATATTTGGAATTCATTATCTGAGAACTCCATAAATATATGTAGTTAACTTTCATCATATCTATCATCTATCCATCTATCTATCTATCTATCTATCTATCTATCTATCTAT
>LOEQ01006420.1:15607-29418 GCA_001685075.1 Bramus lutescens | reverse complement strand
AAGGTTTCCTTCAGTCCCAGTCCAGCTGGCCTTGGTGAGCTCCCGTTAGAACAGCGCCGTCATCTCAATGGGTGAGTGCGCCCCTCGCGGTCCTGACTTCCTTGCTCATGATCTTCAAAGAAAGCCTTTTCATCCAAGTGGGAACATGCGGAAGACTGGTAAATAAAGGTGTCTCATCTTGGAGGAAGAATGGACACTCTTGCTTCAGAAGCGGAGATACATTTTACTGGGGTCTAATGAATAGTGCAATGTCAAAAGAAAGGGCTATAAGAGATGAGGAGAAAGGGTGTCCTATAGTCAAGTCCCACGTGAAATATTTTTTCTTCTTTATTGCTTTTTTGTTTTGTTTTTATTTGTTTGTTTGTTTGTTTTCATCTGGCCAGTTTCACCTCAGTCCCTAGATGACAAAGATCCAAATCATCTAGTCACTTTTCAAGGTTTACCTACCTGTATGTTAGAGGTGTATCTACTATGCCTTCTTCCGTTGATGTAAAATTAGGTGTGCATCTTCTTGACAGCCTCTGTAGACTGTGAGCTTTCTTAGGAAAGGAAGGACTGTGTCCTATTTCTAGGTCTTAGAATAACCATCAAGCTACATTTGGTGTGGTCTTTCACAGTCACAGTTTTGAAGATTCACTAGTAAATGCATTTCCTATATACAACGCAAGGTCAACCACATGTTCCAGGTTTTGGTTCAAGCCCTCACGGTTGTTTAATATATTACAGGCAGACACTCTATTCTTCTTACTCAACTTTTCCGCCATCACCACATTTAGCAATTATTCCTAGAACAATTTCTTCTTAGTGATTCTATTTCTTGCCAAACGTAATTCTGCTATTATCTCCCTCAAAGTCTACCTGTGTTCTGTTTCTGTTTGCTCTGTTCTTGTGGCATCTTATATTTAGTATAATTTGCCAAGTGCATTAGCAGGCTATTTATTCTTACTTTGAAATCTCCTGTGCTCTACCTCCCTTCATGCAGCATGCCACCAAAAATAAGTAGGTGCCGACTAATTTAAATGAGCCAATGCTATTTAAATTTGAAAGGTTATGGCTATAAAGGGGAAAATAGCAGAGGATGATTGAATAGATACTGAAAAAAAACCAACAGAGAATGTTCATTATGTTAGGACTCCTCCAGAAAATATACTTTAGAAAAACAGAAAAATGTGTGTGCAATGTGTGAATTGGGAAGCAGTCATTTGGAAGAAAATGGCAGAAATGTTAACAAATTATACAAAACCTACAGCAATAAAATAATTAACATTTGTTGAAACGCCACTGTACTGGAGTAGGTATTCACCAATCTGTGGATTATTAATTTTTTCCTTCTCTTTTATTTTATAGATAAGGTGAAAAAGACCAAGGAATGTGGACAAGGGCATATTTCACATGGACACACCAGAAGTTGCTGAAGTATCGTCTCACTAGCTGATATTTTGTCAGAGACAGTCTTTACAAAGTAAGGACCCATGGATTGAAAATGACAGGCACAAGACTCTTTCTTGCTTTATATAATGTTCTTACCAAAACAGAATGTCCAGTTATTTTCCATATCTGACATAATGAAAAACATCTAAGGGTCAAAGTCACAGTGGCTGGTGGAAGGACAAGTGTCTAGTTCGTCAGTGTCATATTTCAGTATCTAGTTTTCTTCATCCCAAGGTCATCATCTTTGTGTCTAGGCTCTGCTAACCCTAACACAGTGAATGCCAAATTGTGTTGAAGGGGACATGACACATGTCAGGTTAGCTTTGTGGCAGACTCGAAGGAGGAATGATGATAGCTGCTGAGGTCATTGGAAACAAACCTTAAAAAATTTCCATTGATTGTATCGTGAGGGATAAATGGATTGTAACCACAAATTCAGATACAACTGAGCTCTAATTTGACTTTGAAGTTCTTGTGCTGTCTCTGTAACTTGCCCCTGGGCATGCTTACTTGACATCATTGTAATTTTCTGGGGCTGTCAAACATAATAACACTAGCCTCATGTCCAGAATTGGTGCCAAGAACCTATGTCTTTCCTTCTATTGCTTTGTGTCTCACATTTGTATTTTAGGCATCAGATTTGGGTGAACCAGAAGCGGTGTTTCAATAGCCCTAATGTAGAAATCTGAGTTTCTAAAGCAGCAACAGAAAGAAAGTACCTAAAATTGCCAAGGTGGAGAAAAGGAGTAAGATGATCTGTCAGCCTTTATCAGAAACGGGCATTGTCTTAGACTATCATTCACTTGGGGACTAACATTATTTGTTACACTGCACTTTATAAAAACATACAACCAGTGTGAGTTCAACAATATTTGTGCTTATAAAATATGTGGGTGCTATTCTTATGGTTAAAATATCAAATTAAACAAATAATATGCATTTTCATAATTCAATTCATGATAGCTAATTTAATTTTAAATTTAATTAAGGTTAATAAATTAAATTTAATTTTCTCCCTGTTAAGAAGTGTACAAAAATCTGTCTTGATCTACAACATACTGCAAATATGTTCACATTGTTAATTATAAATACATTTATACATGTGATTGGGCATAGATATTTAAATAAACAAATATTTTATTTCACTAGGAAAACGGTATCCGGCTTTTAACCAGTTCCCTATAGTTGTCATTAGTTGTAGTACTTTGAGTTGGTCACTAAAACATTCCGACTCTGCCTTCCCACTTTCAAAGAAAGGGATGACATTAATTCAGCAGAGTAGATGTCACTAACCATACAATTTGACGATCTATTAGCAGTTTCTAAATTACGAAAAATTTTCAAAATATCCAATGTATTCATTTAATTATATATTCATAGGAATTTCTAGGTACAGTGTTCAAGAAGTTGCACCTGCTGGGGAAGCTCTCTATCGCTGAAGGCTACCCACAGCCCCAAAGATGGATTATATTTGTCCTTTATACTGTTTACTTATGCAAGTCCTTTACATTGTTTAAGGACTGTGCAGCATTTCCCAACAATCTGTATTTTTCCTCCTGTGTCTCATTGACAGAGAGGCACTTTTGTAGAGTTTTCTGAACATCTTCTATTTTTTTTTCTTTTCTCCAGAGGTTGTTTCTTGATTAGGTTGGCAAGCACAGTGGGGTCTGTGGATCTAGTTGAAAACAGAGTCGATTTAAAATTTAGAGGGCAGGGGAATCATTTACCTTTGAGTCTGGAACCCTGGTCAGCAATTCACTTCACACTTTTGGGTTAATGTGTAAGAAAAGCCAAAGCCAGTGGTGATGGATGGATTTATATGAGCAAATGCTTGGTGGAATTATAATTTGCAACAAAGTTTCTAGAAGACAACTTTGCCATGTAACAAGAGCAGTAGTGAGGCCACCCTAATAAGATGATAGTAAAGTCACATGCTTTTATTCCTGTACTTTCCATGATTTAAAACAAAATGACAATTTAGAAATGTTTGCAAAGTCTTTAGGGTCCTTACAGCAGCAATAATTTTAAGTGTAAAATGCATAGAAATAATCCAGTTGACTCATTAAAGTCACTATTTTAGTAAGTTATGATAATTTACTAGGATAAAATAGTATAATCCATCAGAATTATGTTTCTGTGATACTTCCTATATTTGAAAAATATGAGTTAAAATAGTATATACAATTATATTTCTAATAAGATCCCAATTTTACAAGGCTGCATAATTATGTCTAGAAATAGGTTGTCTTGATAATCTAGTACACTACAGGCTATTTTTTCTCATTTATACATCCCTGTATTTTATAGACTAAATAAAATTAAGGCCTAAACATAATTAAAGTATACACATACTCTTTAGCATACCAGCTAGAATATAAGAAATTATTTTTAGAAACTTGTTCTCCTTTTTCAAAGAACATTTCCACATAATTTAACTAAAATATTTTGGTTTTAAGCATTTTATTTCATTCTATTTTCTCCATCAATCTTCAAATTCAAGGTTGGTTTATTTGTTTTCTTTCTTACCTGAACTTCCTAGATGGTCTATAGCCAAACTTAACTGAGTTTTTTTAGAATATTTTATTCACACTGGTCAGATTATATTAAAGGTTAATTCATGTCATGTAAGTGACCAGATTAAAATCTCTGCTAGCATTTGACATAAGAATAAAAATCGTATCAAGCCTTTGTGATCTAAATCCAACCTACTTAGCAGATTTATCCTCAGCTTTCCCCACGGGATGTTCAAACCACTGTATTCCTTGGTCAACCTGTCTGTTATCATGTAACCTCAGGACATGCACCCCGGTGTTATTCTAGTTCCCTCTCATTGATAATCCAGTTTGCAACCTCATCCTCAATGAAATCTGCCTGACTTGTCTGAGTAATCTGATTCCCTGACATTTTGATTAGATAAACCCGCGTTCTTCTCCCTCATATCATGCAGGATGACATCATGGAGGATTCTGTCAGGGCTGTTTCTTTCCTCTTGAATTCTAAGTTCCAAAAACATGTGTCTTTTTCAACCACTTCATTTTCAAATCAAATACATGTTGTCTAGAAAAAAAATGTTCTCTAAAAATGAAAGGTGAAATACCTCTTATAAAACATGGTTATAAATTATTACCTGCTTTAGTGAGATTATAAGGAAAATCTACTGGGTTACCTCACTCAATATGATGCTTTCTAGATCTATCCATTTGCCTGCAGATTTCAATATGTCATTATTTTTTTCTGCTGTGTAGTACTCCATTGTGTAAATCTACCAAATTTTCCTTATTCATTCTTCGGTCGAGGGGCATTTAGGTTGTTTCCAGGTTCTGTCTATGACAAACAGTGCTGCTATGAACATAGCTGAGCACATGTCCTTGTAGTATTATTTAGCATCATTTGGGTATATACCCAAAAGTGGTATTACTGGGTCTTGAGGAAGGTTGTTTCCTAATTTTCTGAGAAATTGCCACACTGATATACAACGAGCTGTAACAGTTTGTACTCCCACCAGCAATGCAGGAGTGTACTATTTACCCCCACATTCTATCCAGCATAAGTTGTCATCAGTGTTTTTGATCCTGGCCATTCAAATCATATGTACTCACTCTTAAGTGGCTTTTAGACATAAAGCAAAGAAAATCAAGCTAAAATTCACAATCCCAGAGAACCTAGACAACAATGAGAACACTAAGAGAGATATACATGGATCTAATCTACATGGGAAGTAGAAAAAGACAAGATCTCCTGAGTAAATTGGGAGCCTGGGGACCTTGGGAGAGGGTTGAAGGGGAGGGGAGATGAAGAGAGGGGGGTAGGGAAAAGAGTATAGGTCAATAAAATCAACAATAAAGAAAAATATCCTTGAAAGTCAAATGAATCATGAACATCTTCATCCTCTTGCTTTAACATGGCTCTGGCTCCCCTTATGGATTTTCCGTCTCTCTTACCCCATTCATCCTTCAAAGTGAGCTGACTTTGAGTTGATTCATCTAATCATTGGTAAAGCAACTAAGCGACTTTGAAAATTAATATGAAACTCATTGTTTAAATGCAGTTTTCCCCTTGGTATCCTTATCCTTGTTATTATTCACACTTTTGTTATCCTTGTCTGCTAAGTTTCTATCTTCCTTTCTTGATCCCTTGTGGTTGGTAACTCATGAGATGTGTTGTCCAGAATCAGTATTATTTTTCTATAGAGTATTCCTTGTGTGTACCTACTTATCTCTCATAGTGTATGCTGTGAGTAGGTTATAGGTAAGCCTTGCATCCTTTCTTTATCTGAGCTATAAAAACAGAATTCACTCTATGACATGCCCTCAAGGAAAACCAAGTACTGATTTCTAAGATGGTGATTACTTTTACATTGGTTTAGCTCTTTAAACATTCCTTTTGACTAATGTATCCACAGACAGTTTGGATCTTAACTGTCCCAGAATGGTCTTTCTAGTAATTGTTCTTTGGATTCTTTCCAATATCATATTGTAGAGTGGCTTGTTTTCACAAAAGCCTATTCTTCTTAATGGGGTGTAACACTTAACAATCTGATACTTTTTTGTGTCTTTCTGTAGCACCTGTAATACTTAGATTGTTCATACAAATAAAGCATTCTCTGAAGCTTTGCTGGTAAAGGAAGTTGGATTTGGGGGCCTCTGAAACCACAGGAAAGTCTTAGGTCGTATGAGGAAGGTTGCAAGTGTCCAAGTGTCACAGTTGGAATTTTATATGCTCAAATAGGTAGAGAGTTTCATTGTTCAAAATGGTAATCTGCGTAGTGCTTACAAATTCAATTCCTATATACCATTTCTGATTGAAAATGCTTATAAAATGTGATTTCTTTTATGCACTGAGAGAAATATTTATATAAATTAAATGACCAGCCTTGCAAAAACATTTATGTGAGGGTTAGAAGAACGAGGAGAAAAAGCCAAAATAAATTTTAGCCCATCCTATTTAAGCATCTCTAATTCAATAGCATGACGATTTCGCCTCAACAGCAGTAACCAGTAGAATTTTCTCATTATTTTGCCAAGAATTGATTAAATGTGCACTTCACAAAATTTATGATGACTGAGAAAATATGGGTGAGTTTAATATCATAAGCGTGAAAAACATAATCCTTGTTCCTAATGGAGTAGAATGCAAAAAGTGGAAGCAGAGGGCTGAGTTAGGTGCCGCTGTTTGAGAGTTGCCAGAGTTAGATGTAATTTTTAAGGCACATGTCCGAGGAGGTCTAATCAAACAAAGCTCGAACTTACTGAGCTGATAAAGGATGCAGTTTAAGGACTGCTTATAAAATAGAAGAATATTTTATTACACCTTTGAATTTGAACAGCATTGTCAGGAGGGACTCAAGTTCCACATACTGATGTGAACATAAAATTTCCCTTTTCCTCTTCAATTCATGCTTATATGAGTGAGCCTTTAGAATCTGTATGTCATCAATAACCATAGTACCATGATTTAGAAACTACTTAATTCCAATTTGTTAAGTACTTGAGATTATATGAATCTGAAAATACAATAGACTAGATGTAGGGAATAGTGGCATTTTAGTTCACCATGAAGAAGATATGGAAAGTGTTGATGCTTATCTCTATTAATATTTGAAAGACAGAATAGTAAGTATTCTATGCATGTACTTGGAATAATTTCATTATCTCATTAAGATTGCATTAGCTTTGGCACTTTTTGAAAATGATGAAATTTACGGACTACCAAGGTGTTTGTACTAAGTTCTGAATTAGCAAGAAGAGTCCCCCAGAGCCACATGTCTGAATACAGATGGCTTTCCTGACCACTTGAGTTCCTGTGCACCTGATTTTTGCTCTAAAAGGTATTACTGCCACGACATAGTTTATTTATTTTTTAGATTTTAGTCTTTTAAGTTAAAGTGCTTTACGTGATGGTGTTAAAAAGCTACATGTCCCTTTATTGGGGTTTGGGAGAGTATTAAAAAATGGGTAATGAAGAATTCGAATGTTTATTGTTTAACCTTCCACTCTGCTCTCCCTCTGTACTGAGAGTACCTGTCCAGAATGGTATTGGGATGTTTCCTATGATGCAGTAACCAACTTGTTACCTAAATAAAGAATTGCTTTACACACACACACACACACACACACACACACACACACGAGTCCCTTAAACTCAGGCCCAATTCTGATACACATTGTATTCGTCAGATAAGGAAGAAGTTTTCGTCTTTAAGTACCAATGTTATTACAGATTAGAATGTATATTATTCTGTTTTTGAAGTAATGTCACTGTGACATTGTTGGCTTGTTCATAGAATTGAAAGAAAACAAGGGTTTGTGGTTGTGTCACAGAGACCATAATCATTCAAGAAGCAACTGCTGTCATTTTTTTATAGCCATGCAGAATATGCAACAGGTCTTTGGCTCATTCTCCTTATTTGATTAAATTCAGAATCAATCAATTGAAGAGTTAGTGAACACATGGGTAAGAGGAAAAAAAAGTGAAGGGGTCACAGAAGAAATGATATTAATTATATGCTTGATAATAACAAATTAGTGTCATTAACAATATTCTAATGGCAGAAATGCTTATAGAGTGATCTACACTATAACCTGGCTCACTTACCCAAACTACCAAATTCTATACAGCAATGTTTCCTTATCCTAAGAGGATTTGTCCTTAAATATATGACCTTACTGGAACACCTGCAACATTTTTATGAACACACATATTAAGAAGTTGATATGAAGTACAGGTTCTCCAATTGTTGGTCTCTTTCCATAAACAGGTTGGACCAATTGGTGAGAACAAATTGCTTTTGCTCTACTTATGTATCAAGGGACTCAGTCATTCTATATCGAGTCTGGCATTAGTTTTGAAAGTTATGATAAAGAAATGCTTTGGTGTGAATCCTTGAATTTTCTGGAAATATCATTCTGCACAAAATTCTTGACTTCATATTACACACACACACACACATATTATACATATACAACATACACTCAGTACCCATAAATAATCTTATGAAGTGAGTGTTAACTCTCCAGGACTGAAAGACAGAATAGCAAGCACCTGATTGGCTTCATTTAAAGCTTCTAAGATAGAAACACCCCTGGTTGCCTGTGAAATCCCAGAATATCAATTAAGAGAAAACATCATTGCTTATCATGTTCTAGTCTTTATTTTCATTTTCTGCTAGTTGAGACTTTTGTCTTTTTTCTCTTTATTGTTTTTATATCATTAATAATAATGATAATAGCATTATTTAGTAACGTAAAGAACTTTTCAACTATTTACACATGGATAGTGTAACTAATTGGCTTGAATGTGAGATAGCAAATCAGAGCACTTATTTAAAGATTTGCAAAGTGATTAAGATGCATCATTTTATTGCTCACAGCATACTTTGAACATATTGTAGCTAGGCTTAAAAAGCTTACTTTCTTTCTTTCCATCTTCCTCTTTTGTTCCTATTCTTATTTATGTAATTTCAATACTGCATAAAATTAAAAAGAATTGTTCAATGCCACACACCTTTCCCTCAGGTTTAATTGCATGAATGTTTTGTCAACATTTTTTCATATATTTCTCTTGTTGTGTTTTAAAATGCATGTGTATGTATGTAAAGCCTGAAACATGAGCTCAACATGGATGACAGCAACAGACAAGCCGAAGAGGACAGGAAAATGTCACTAGGTGTCAGTGCTACAAAAAACAAGCAAACAAACAAACCACAGGTAATTAAAGAATGTTGAGAGTGGAAGAAATACTTATCCCTGGGGAAGATCTCAACAATCAATTATCCACTATCAAATGATCAATCCTGAAGGTATACATACATGTAACAATATAGACACTATATATAGGTTATGTACTTAGTAGCCATATGGGGGCTTGCAAGAATCCACAACTCCAGTTCTGGTGAATCTGACACACTCTTTTGGTCTCTACCATATCAAATACACAATGCTCTTATTATACTTAATACATATAATATATTATACAACATATATAATCTATAAATATGTAATATATAATATATATCGCATTCAATAACAATTAATAAAAAGAGGTCATGAATTTGAAGGACAATAAGAAGGTATATGTCGAACGGTTTAGAGCAAGAAAGTGAAGGGAGATGTGATGTAATTACATTATAATCTTAAAAGTTAAAAATATGTTAAAAAAAAGTCAGTGCTCTCCCACTAGCTTGGGTCAGCTGTTTCTGTGTGTTTCCCATCATGGTTTTCACCCCTTTGTTCCTGTTACCACTCCTCCCTCTCTATGACTGGACTCCAGGAGCTTGGTCCAGTGCTTGGCTGTGGATCTCTGCTTCTATTTCCATCAGGTACTGGATGAAGGTTCTATGATAAGAATTAAGGTAGTCATCAATATGATTATATTTATACATTTGACTTTTATTTTATGAGTCTTTCATGTGAGTATATTAAGAGCAGGTGTGGGCTTGATTTGGTAGAGAGCAGAAGATTGTGTCAGATTCACCAGAACTAGAGTTGTAGATTCTTGTGAGCTTCCATACGAATACTAGGAACAAAACTCAAGTCCTCTTTCAGAGCAATAAGTTCCCTTAACCAGGGATCCATCCTTCCAGACTCCTCACATATTTTAAAAGCACATGCAATTTCTTTTCATTTTCGTGATAACATCTGGCAACTTTCAAGACTTATTTATGTTTTGGATTCATTATGAATCAACAGATTAAAACAATTTGATACAGCTTAATTCCCCAAATGGACCTTTCCTTTCTTATATCCTCATTTTTGTTGGCAACAAGGCTAAGAGGCTATCTACCATTTAACAAAATTTAGGTGTACAGTAGAGTATGGATGAATGTTATAGGTAAAACTGTATGTAGTAGATCAACTGAATTGATTTATTTCATGTGGATTGAATGGCAAACCATTATTTCTTTCTACCTCAAGGTGCTGACATTCTACCTTCTGATTCTGAGAAAGTGCCTACTTTAAACACTTCTCAAAGGTGGAATTATGTGGTACCTATCCTTCCCTGACTGGCTTATTTCCCATATTGTACCTTGTCAGGACTCTCCTATGTTAGGAAACTGGATATAATTTCCATATTCATTATATTCCACTCTGCATGTATGCCACACTTACTTTACCTATTCATCAATTGATAGATGTTTGGGATGTCTAGTATCCTTTATGAGAGTTATCATTTTTAAAAGGTTTAGAAAAAATCCAGATGCCAATACTATCAAGGATATGAAGAAAGAAGGAAACTGTTATTTGGAGTAAATGGGAACACTTCTGAGTTTCTCCCTTCTAATAGTTCTACTTTTGGATATTTATCTAATTTAGTTAATAACAGACTAATGATGTACTTTCATGCTCGCGATAGCATCATTTATTTCGGCAAAAGCCAGGACATAAACACAAGAAAAACCTCCCATTTGACTTACTTTTCTCCACTGGGATATGATGATGTTTGGTAAAATAAAAAAGCCCATATGTAATGTGAAGGCCATTGTTTAAGCACTTAACTAGAATCCATATACTTTGCTTTAGAAATTTCTAAAGGATCCTGAGACGTGACAGGGAGAAGTGTCAGCGTGCACTGGATACTGATCCTATTGGTGATAGCATGGAGGAGCTGATTGCAATAATAAGATTCAAATGAATCAATAATCAGGCAGAGGCTTCTTTCAAGAAGAGGCAAGGCCTGCTGGTGTGCCTGGGGCCAACTTATGTAAACTAGAAGACAGATAAATTAACAGAAGTATGAAGTAGCAGTGCTTAGGGCACCATGAACTCAGTGGTGTGTGAAGACATTGCCTCAGCTTGTACAATAACATTTAAAAACAAGAACATAAGTGCACACTGCATCACACATACAAGTCATGGAAAGTCTGAGCCTATGCGAATGTAATATTGCAATAATCAAAGTAGGTTAATAAATAACCATCACTCCAAATTTTTGTTGGATCTTAAGGTGGAGAATTTTCAAGCGTTCAAGAAATCACAGTCATATCACTATGCATTAGATTCTAGAATATTAGAAATTATCCTTTATACCCAACTACAGTTCTCTATCGCTTAAGCAAATTCTATCCATTCTCATCCCCACGTGTCTTTCCTAGATTCTAATAAGAACTATTCTTCTGTATAAGATCAGTATTGACCTTCAGAATGTACTCGAGTACATTCTGTGTTTGTCATTTTTAGTTCACCAGCTTAGCTTAACATCATTGTTCCTTCATAGCCTTTATCTCAAGAATTCAGTGTCAGTTAAACCTTGAGAAAAATATCCTACAAACTCCAAGAGAGTCATTCTATACAATAAGAAGGCCACTGACCTCAGAAACAGAGCATGAGAATTGTCACAACCAAGGGAAGTTGTGGCATCCAATATCCTAGATGGTAGGACTAAACAGATGTGTGATATGAGATAAAACTTAAGGAAACCCGGGAGTGGGGAGCTAGATAACTCACAAATATATATCCTAGGAATAGTAAACAGACAGTTAATAGTACAAGATACTAATAGATAGTCAACCTGAGGGATAGAGGGGGTGCCTGAACTAAAAATTTTCATAAATATGAATTAAACATATGTTTTAAGGATGAATGCAACCTGTATTTGTGGGCTACTGAATTTATGATCTTGAGCATCAAAATTTCTCTAAGATTCAGCTGTCTATTGGAGCTCTGGGACAACTGTGGGAATGTATGGTGTGATTTTCATGAGACAACCCATGTGGATACCAGACCCAAACCAAGTCATCCTTATCAATGACTATTCATACCATGTCATTATTTTTAATTATTGCTTTCTATTTGTGATTGTATTGAAGTTGTGTGGATGAGCGGGAATCAGCTGTCTGAGCCACCAGCAGCACACTGGTAAGAAGGACTCTCCTGTGCCAAGATCTTCCCTCGGTGCCCCCAATCAGTGAGGGGTACCCTGCACTTTTCATCCTTTCTTTACTTCTGATATTAGGGATTAACAAACTCTGACTTTTCATGGAAATTCAGTCACGGAGGAACACATTTTCTCTGGAAAAATCTCCTGAAATCCAGTGAAGGAACCTTTGGGATACTGTGAAACACCTTTCCAGTGGGTTTATCGTCTCTTCATTGACAAGATTTCTACTAGAGGCGGATTGAGAACTCTATTGGTGTAATTACCAGGCCCATTAGCCTTAAGGCCAATTCCCTGAAGGGACTAGCCCAAGGCTGTTGAGCTCTCAAACATCGGTCCCTTCGCATCAAGCATTACAGCTCTAGCCCTGTTCTAATATTTTCTTTTTGTATCTCTTTTGGACTCATTTTGTTCACTTTTTAAAAGACAAGCTTGAAACACACAGCAATCCCTCTACCTCAAATTCCTGAATGCTGGGATTATACACAAGTCACCATGTCCAGCCTCCTAGTATTTCCTACTAATTTTTCCCATTTCCTCTTCCCACCATGCTAGTGTACTCACAACTGACAACCAAGTTATTCCTCATGTCTAGTTCCCACAACTCTGGAAACCTTACTTTTGTCCTAAATATTTACCTGAGAACAAATGTGCAAGTGTGTCAACAGTTCTGTCTAAGCTGAACTAACTCTTTAGAACTTACTTCACTGATGAACATTTGTATAAATCCTCCCATCTCTAACAAGACTGTAAGTAACTCCTGTGTTATACACATATATGCTCATTCCCTGGGGAGAAAGATGTTCTGCACAGTGATTGTGCCTCCTTCATAATGAGCTGTCTATCACATAGTACACATCAGGCTTAATCAACTTGTAAATTGAGATGAAGCATCCTTAGGGTGAAATGTAAAGATCTCAAGAATTCACGCTGATGAGGTTTTAAACTGTGCATGTAATGGTGTTAGACTTCCAGCGGTAAACAGCACATTTCCTCCTACCAGAAAATTTCTCATGACCGAGTTTATTTAGCCAGTCTGCAGCCTCAGCTACTACTTCTATGTCCATCAACACCAAAATTGTCATCATGGTCTTTCTACAGATGGAAACATGTATTATATGCTCTTATGTTTGCCTTTTATGTACTTTTTCTCCTCAAATACAGTTTAGTTATTACATAAATTAGAATTTAGGGGTATACCCTTGCTGAATTGCATTCTATTTCAGGAACAAGGCATTTTTCATCATTTCTTCTATTGATAAGGAATCAGGTTGATTCTAACTTGTGACCATAAGGAATAGTTACTATAAACCTTTGGGGTTTTTTTTGTAGGTTTTAACATATTTTCTTACTTTGACCCCATGTCTTGTATGTATATGTGTGCTTCTGTGTCTGCACATGGCCATGTTTAGCTTTATATTAAAATAAATAAATGCACAAATGAATGAATGAGAAAGGAAAGAAAGGAAGGAAGGAAGGAAGGAAGAAAGAAAGAAAGAAAGAAAGAA
>LOEQ01006420.1:0-12213 GCA_001685075.1 Bramus lutescens | reverse complement strand
ACCTAGACAACAATGAGGACTCTAAGAGAGACATACATGAATCTAATCTACATGCAAAGTAGAAAAAGACAAGTGCTCTGAGTGAATTGGGAGCATGGGGATCATGGGAGATGGTAAAATGGGAGGGGAGAGAAAGTGTGAGCAGAGAAAAATATATAGGTCAATAAAATCATTGTTTAAAAAAAATCCACAGGTAATCCATGATTGCTTTTGCAATCAGTGTTAGTTTTAAAAGGGTTGTAAGATTTGTGAATACACACACAAACAGACACACAAGACAAACACACACACTCTAAGCAGACACACCAAGTTGTGTCTATTAATCCATAATAGGCCACTTCAACATACTCCTAACAGCCACTAGCATTTTCAGATATTAACTATCCATTGCATTTTTCAAGGTTGAGACCAACATAAGTCTCTGTGCTTTAGGGGACAGAGAAAACTTCATCAGGCCTTTGAAAAGTCTTCTTGGAAATTATCTGAAATTACTTTAAGTGACAGAAACTCTTTCCCTCTCCTCAGAGGCAGTGCAGGAGCCAGAGTCCTCCTCCAGCTCACCTTATAGGACTTCACAAAATTTGAACTTGTTCCCAATCTCTCTCTCTCTCTCTCTCTCTCTCTATANATATATATATTGAATGCTTTCTACTAAAAAGGGATTACAGTTTGTTGTTGAGCTACCACATCTGTGTATCTGCATAGCCTCTCCCACCTGATTGTCAAGATATTTTTCAGCCATGTTCTTGCCCTTTAGATGAAACCTAGCTATGAACACAGATTTTTTATTGCATTAATGCCATCAGAGACAACACACAAATACTTTTTCTGCAATATATATTTTCCTTCATTGAAAATAGATTTCTTTTCATATAATCATGATTATTGCTTTTCTCCCTCTCCTCCTCTGAGTTCTTGTTCACCTTCATTCCCTTCTGAATTCAATACCTTTCCATCTCTCATTAAAAACAAAGAAGCACACATCTAACAGAGAATAATAAAATAATATGAAAACAAACAAACAAGAATAGGATAAGACAAAGATAAGGAAAAGAGCCCAAGAAAATTTACAAAAACCAGATAGACACCTAGACCCACTATTTTGCATACTGAGGAATAAATTTCATTCATTTTCAAATTCTTTGATGTATGTTTATGTTTCATATTTAATTTAATAAAATTGAAATGCAAAGAACTCATTAATCTGAGTTTCTATCTATCAGTGAGTGTGGTGGTTTGAAAGAAAATGGCCCCTATAAGCAAACTGAGATTAGCACTATTAGGTGTACCTTTGTTGGAGTAGGTGTGACCTTGTTAGAGGAAGTGTGTCTCTGGGGCTGGGTTTTGAGGTTTCAGATGCTCAAACTAGGCCTAGTGTGTCTCAGCCTCTTCTTGTTGCCTGTGGATCCAGATGTAGAGCTCTCTCCTACCTCTCCAGCACCATGTCTGTCAGCATGCCACCATGCTTCCCCACCATGATGATTATAAAAATGTTGCCTTCGCTATGGTGGCACTTCATAGCAATATCTAAGACAAACAGGAAATGGTGGAAGGAAGGCTTATCCTAGATCTCTAATCCTAACCACTTACTTCTGCCTTGTAAAGAAAGTCATCGCATAGCTACAGAGTAGATATAAGACTTGGGTACAAGTGGTAGGACATTGGCAATATGTCAAAGCAAGTGTGTAGATTGAAAAGTAAAACCAAGTTCAACACAACAGCAACATATTTTTGTATTTTGAAGAAATGCCTTGGGTAGATTAACAAAGGTTGCCAGACCACAGTTTCAACCTCCAACTCAATATATAGTTTCCACATTTAGAGAAATTAGTTTCTCTTTGGACATGAGCCATACAGTCCTGGCAGCACTGGTAAGGGATATCTTTTCAGATGTCTTCATCTTCCTGAGTGAGTCAAGCCTGGCACTACCTTGTGCTCTTCCCCTGGAGAATACTTTAATAAATATTTCAAAACAAATGAAGAAAAAATTCTTTGGAGACTCTGGAAGCATTTCAGTTAGTAGAACACTTGCTATGCAAGCGTGAGAACCAGAGGTTGGTCCTGAGAGCCCGTGTATCAATAGCTGGGCATGGTGACATGTGTCTATAATCTTACTCTTGAAAGGCATATCCTCATGGCTCACTGGTCAGATAGACTAGCCTACTTGAATAATGCTAGGCTCATCAAAGAACCTGTATCAAAATGCAAAACTAAACAAAGTGAAACAAGACACACCAAGGTTATGGGCACTAAGGAATGGAAGATAGGTTATATTCTGGCCTCCTCCTTCACATACATGAACATACACACAGATACACACACACACACCTCTGCCAGCCTACTCTTTCAGCTTGCTAGTATGCAGTATAAAGTTATGTCTAGACAATATTTATATACCTTATGTCATATATGAAACATAAATGTGTGTCATTCTCAGATTTGTATCCTCTCCCCTAAAGGGAGAAACACAAGCTGAATTAAGACTGACAATGAGAATAGATCTACAAGAAGATAATATTAGAAAGAATGTGAGACCAGTTGACTATGCCTCATTTGGTAAGAAATCCTTGCTTGGAACTTAGCCTTTTATGACTGCAGATGCCTATCATTGTGCCATCAACTGTGCCAGACACCTAAGAGGTTGATGAACGCTTCTTTCAGATTCACAGCAAGTATGAATTGCAATGTGAAATTTCAGGAAAAAATTTTAAATTATTGTACAAAGTCTCATTTAAAGAGACGCTTGAGAGATTCCACCAAGTTACTGGGCATCTCCATCACAATGTGCAGAGAAGATAGAAGGAAACAGAAAATTGCCTGATGCAAATTTAGACAAGACATCAACAATGCAGTTTCTAGAATGCATATACCATGAATGTGTATTTTTGTAACAGGGCAATGTCATTTAGTATTATAGACACAATTCAAAATAATTATAGGAGTAATTCTGAGAAGACTCCTCCTTCCACACAGCTTTAATAGGGTCACCCTCCCAACCTTCTAGAGGCAAGAGTTTAAGCACATAAGGACACTTAAGGCTGCCATCATAGAGAATCTGCCACATCAATGCCAAGCTTTGTGTTTCAAAGAATTAAAACTTAAATGAATGAGCCACAGTTTCTGAAAACTATTATAACAGATGAAGCTAGGCTGGCCAGTCTCTCGAGAGTATTGAAAAGCACATAAAACTGCCATGTGGCTAGTTTTGCTGACCAAGTGCGTGGATTCAACAGCCATTGGGCACTCTATAATCCTTGGATCTTACTGAGCCCTGTCTTGGGTTTAACTAAGTATAAAATAAGAAGAAATAATCCCCGGCATTCAGTTTTTATAGAATTTAAATTCCAAAGCCAAAAGGCTTCAAAAAGACATTTAAAAACAGATTTGAAATGAAGAAATGAATCTCTTGCCATTTGGCCCCTTGGCAAGGAAGATCATCCTTCAACTAATTAGCAGAAGAAATGAGCCTGCACTTTAACCTACTTACTTTTGAAATTAATCATCCCGAGTCTACCTATTTTAATTAAGTGTATTTAAAGTTTGCACAAAGGGATTTAATTAGATATTTTGCAAAGCTAGGAATCCCAGAAAGGGCATTCATGCCTCATAAAGGCACACCATCCTATGGTAGAGTTGACCTCATGTCCCTTGAGATATAAAATCATATTTTCCTTAAAGATATAGGAGTTCTAGAAATGTATTTTTGTTTTCTTTTAGCATTTAATCATTGTTTAAATTGGTGTATTTGTAATGGCTTCACCAACCTGGGGTTGTGGCGTGGTGCTGTGGAAGAGTCATCTACCCTTCATCTAGCTGCCAAATTTTGTTTTCTTACACATTTGAACAAACTTCAAGAGAGAATAACATACCTAAACTGCAGGCTTTGGTGGAAGTGACAGCCTTTATATCACAAAACCAATTCTGACATCCACAGTCAACACTGGGTGACCTATTGGCTTACTGAATTTCACTGTAGAACACATTTAATACTCTGTGATAAACCTTTATTCATCATTAAATCATTAGTCATCATTCATAATAGTAAACATGTTGTTGGCAACAATCATTGCACTGCATAATAGCATACTGTTATCCAATTATCTGGACCAAATTCTTTGGGATCCATCTGGATTCTATTCATGTTTCAAGTTAGGATGATAGTCTGTCTCCATTATTTGGGGTAATTTTTGATGAGTAGAAGATTCTGCCTCTCTCTCTTCAACTAACATAATATAATTGTGTTATCAATATCAATATTTTTAAGAGTGATAAGGTACAATGAGAAAAGATTAAGGACAAGAAGAAGGTTAAGGGGAATTCTAAAGATCAGGCCTTGTTGAAGAGTAAAATTTGAAATTCTGAGAATTCTAAGGAAATATAATGAACATGATCATATAGAAATCCTTGGATAATGTATCCTGTGTGGTAATGGGCCATGTTGACAGGACACTGTGGATTTTACTCAGATTCTCTGAATGTTTTTAAGTCTAAAACATGAAAACACACAGAGAGGGCAACTACAGACAGGAACACCGAGTGAACTTTATCTTAGTCTTGAGTGTTAATAAGTCATAGAGGTTTATTTTTTCTCTCTTATACATTCACTGTCAAAGCCACCAAACAACAATGGCTGCATTTTATATATTCATTAATATATTCTCCCATTGCTTACTTACCAAGCTACAAATATGAGCCAGCTGATTTTGTATAATTAGATTGCATGAATATGAACATTATATTTTCTGATCACACATTCCAAAGCAAGTTAATAATAGAGAGAAAATGAGAGTCCTCTAGTCCCAGTGATCTCTGAATTCAATAAAGAAATGTCAAACAGACCAAAGAGGACAGAGAACAACATTAGCTATTTCTTATGTGAAGATCAGAATAATGTTTGGGGGGGGGTCATAGATCTAAAATAAGTGAAGGAAGATGAGTTGGCCATATCAGGGCAAAGAAAGATGCAGAAGAAGGAATATCACATAGCACAAACCTGGAAAGGAATGCCTCTGAGAAGCTCATAGTGCAGAAGGCAGTGGACTCAGAGGTGAGTGAGCAAAGGTGAGGAACCAACCCGAAAAGCAAACTAAAGACACATCTCAGAGTAGAGATTAGTACTGTGTTCATAAACTGTGGCGTGGATTTGAATTTACTGTACTTGTAGTAGAGACTATTGGGCAATGTGAGTTTCTACAGACTTCTGTTTCCAAAAAAATTTAGGATTTTTCTAAAAATTTAAAAAGACATACTCTTTACTTAGAAATACCCATTTTTGATATCTAATGCCTTTGCTGCATCAATCTTTATTACCATCTCATTTTACATAAGTTTCTGTGTCATGGGGTCTGTGTGCAGATATGCATATTTTATGGATAATACCACAAAAAGATTAGAAACGGAGTTTTAAATTTCTTTTATAAAAGAAAATTAATACCAAGTTAAGAATAATTAAGGAAAGTTTTCAAACATTTTTGATAAGTAAAGGCCAGGTATCTTGCAGTACATTCTCATTTGTATTTATCTGATCAACTTGAGATATTTGAAAATAATCTTCCACCGTGTTGAGAAATGAAGTTTAAAATTTCTTGGGACTATAAATAAATAAAACACATAGTGAGATGGAATTTTGTCAGGAAGAGTATAGAAATGATCACATGTCCTTCGTGTAATTTTTTTTTGAAAAAGAAAGACATTTGTTCTTCAGTAGAGTTTAATTAATTAATTTTTAAAAACAATCCTTTTTCATTTTACATACCTATCCCAGTCCCATCCCCTCCCCTCCTTCTTCTCCCCCAATCTTCCCCCAACCCCACTCCCCATCCACTCCTCTATGTAAGGCTTCCTTCCCATGGAAAGTCAATAAAACCTGACACTTCCCTTCCAGGCAGGACCAAGGCCCTCCACTCTGTATTTAGGCTGAGCAATGTTTCCCACCAGAAAGAATGGACTCCAAAAAGCCAGTTCAAGCACTAGGAATAAATCCTGGTCCCACTGCCCGTGGCCAAAACACACATCTGTCATCCACATTCGGAGGGCCTAGTTTGAGCCTATGCAGGTTCCCCTGCATAGTCCAGAGTCAGTGAGCTCTCATTAGCGCAGGTCAATTGTTTCTGGGGGTTTCTCCATCATGGTCTTGTCCCCTTTGTTCATACTGCAGTTCCTCCCTTTCTTGAACTGGTCTCCAGAAGCTTAGCCGAATGCTTGACTCTGGATCTCTTCATCTGCTTCCATCAGTTGCTGGATGAAAGATCTATGATAATAATTAAGGTAGTAATAAGTCTGATTACAGGGGAAGGCCAGCCAGTTCAGGCACCTTCTCCACTATTGCTTAGGGTCTTACCTGGGGTCATCCTTGTGAATTCTTGAGAATTTCCCTGGTGCCAGGTTTCTCTCTAGTCCCATGATGGCTCCCTCAATCAAAATAACTCTTTCCTTGCTCTCCCTCTCTGTCCTTCCCCCACCTTGACCATCCCATTCCCTCACATTCTCCTCCTCCTTCCTCATCTCTCCTCCGCTCCCCTTCTGCCCTCCCTTCTCCCTTCCGCCAAAGTTCCCCAATTTTTCAGGAGATCTTGTCTATTTCCCTTCCCCCAGGAGATTCATGTATGTATCTCTTAAAGTTCTCCTTGTTCCCCCACTTTTCTGGGGTCATGAACTATAGTTTGATTTTCCTTTGCTTTATGTCTAATATCCACTTATGAGTAGCCAGCAATACCACTCTTGGGCATATACCCAAAAGGTGCAGATCCTTTGTACAAAGACTATGTTTATAGAAACTTTATTTGTAATAACCAGCACCTGGAAACAACCTCGATGTCCCTCAACCGAAGAACAATAAAGATAATGTGGTACATTTACACAATGGAGTACTATTCAGTGGTTTGAAAAAATGACATCTTGAAATTTGCATGCAAATGGATGGCACTAGAAGAAACCATCCTGAGTACCATAACCAAGATCCAGAAAGACATATATGGTATGTTCTTTAGTATTCTTAACAAAGTATAGTGTCATCACCCTTTAATTTTCCACTGACAGTGGGTATATACTAGAATATAACTATTACCTTATTTCGAATTTCTATGATGACCTTTCTTGAGGCCTGCTGCAGGCGGGAGAGCCATCTCTGAGATTACTATAGCAAGAGAGCTGGCCCTGCCTCTTACCAGCTGCAGCACTGGGAAGAGTGGCCCCTACACCTCAACTAGACAACACAGTAGAGTTGGCCCTGGTGGTATAGGTGTGGATGGGTGAGCCAAGCATGATGACATAAGAGCAAGAAAATTGGCCCTGTTCCTTCCTGCTTACTACATAGGGTAAACTAGCCAAGGCTGTACTGGAGAGCTCACTTGGAGTTGAGGATGAAGGTGAGCTGGCAGGCTGACCAACCCAGCAACCACCTAGACCCTGAATCAGCTATGATCTGCTGGAGCATGTGATGGGGTTGATCCTGAAGTGCCAAATTCACAGAATCTTCATGACACAGGACAACAACCAGATATACAAGAGAAATCCCAGTGAAGGCCCAGTATTGATGAGGAAGCAAAAACCAGATGGTCCTCAAACCAGACCAATGACTCAATGCAATGAACATTTGCAAATAGCAATACGTGGACTAAAGGTCTGTGCGGCTCACTGAGTAACACTACAGTTTCCACAATTAGATTTTTCTCTTCCTTTCTCATTTCCTCTTTTCTTTTAATGTTTATCTTGTTTTATCCTGGGGAGCGGGGAGTGTTATGAGGATAGCGGGCAGATGGGAAGGGACGGGGAGATGAGTGGGATCAAGATGCTGATGTTAACTCAATCCATAAAAAACTCAACAAAATGTTAAATTTGAAATATATACATATACACACACAATAGTAAAAGTGAAGAAAATAAAAAGAGAGAGAGAGGTCTTTCCTGGAGATATAATGGGGCAGAACATCTGCTAGAAAGTTCCTGGAGAAGAAAGAGTCGGAAAAGATAATGGTTCCAACTGTCACAGGATGCGACAGCTTATGGGGGATGAAAAACTGTTCAAATTGATGAGATTTGCGGCTATGTTTGAAATACATCTAAAATCCTAACTTATTTAGAGCTTTGTTCTCAACGCCTATGGAACTAATGGGCAGCATCAAAAGGGAATCAGGAGCAAATGGCACCTGATGATCTTCAACAGTCTTATTGCACTAGCTACTATTCAGGAGTTGACTGTCCACCAATCCTTAAAGGAAGTAGGTGTTTGCATACGCTGGTTATTTAGGGGATAGAGAGATGACCCAATAAAGATTGTTTACTGTTCTTTCAGAGGACCTGGTTTTGGTTCCAAGCATCACAGGAGAGTTCACAAACATTTGTAGGTCCAGTTCCAGGGAATTGGATAACCTTATCAGACCCTGAAAGGCACCACGTTCGCATGTGGTGTACATGCATAGGCAGGCACTCATACACATGGAATCAAACTAAACCTTAAAAAACCTATTGTTTAGTCTTTTCCTTCTGTAATGCCCCATAACAAACACAAGAACCATAAAATATAGCAACATTATTTTTGGCACTATTTTCTGAGTTGTAAGGCTAATATTATCCTATGTAATATGTTACATGATTATCAATTGGAATTTTTATAATATAGCAGATTATTTTCTATTTTAAATATTTTCTTACTTAATAAGTTGCAAGGGGCAAGAATTTACGACAAAACTTTAAGTGAATAGAGTTTGAGTCACCTAGATTTTAGAAAATATAGAAAATTCACTGGCTAAAGAAAGAGTCAGAGAAATACATTCAGGGACCCCAGAAATCCTGACTAGAAACAATATATCATTAAATTATTAAGTGCCTGAAATAATTGAGAAAATTTGATGGTTTTGAGTAATGTTTTGGAGCACTGGGTATAAGAATCAGTGTCTGATTGGATACAGAAAGCAGAACTTACGATAGTGAGTTATTCTTTTAAAACATTTGGCATATTTAAATAATAAAGGTTCTTCCATGAATTGCTTCTAAATATGACAGCTCTACATCTGAAGTATGAATGTCTTTATGAATTATAAAGTATGGGATTTTAACACTGTAAGGGACAACACAGGTGTTCATATCTTGTGATCTTATTTTTAAAATGAAGAGGCAGAAACCCAAGCAGGTGAATTTACCAGTATAAAGCAAAAGAATAGATAAATACAAAGTCAATTCCTAAACTTGGTGTCCAGATTTAAGCTACATTTTCTTTCCCATATTTTGCTGTTGCCAGTGACCCCTACTGTCTGAAGATGGCTAAGTCTCCTACTCCTTAAGACTCCTCAGATTCTGACACTTCCTTTCTATCAGTGCTGTTCTCTGATGTCCCTTGAAATGTCCTATTAAAATGATTCTGGGAAAATTTACTCACACCTTCTATAAATATTGATGATTTTATGTAAGATGGAAAGCACTGTATTAGGTCTTGATATTGCCCTCTTTGTCTTTAATGGTATTGATCAAAGTTTTCATGGTGTACATTGTCTAAGTCACACATTATGCAAAGCAATTTTCTCACTGAATGTGAAGTTTAATACCCAGATCCACGTGAAAGACTATCTTCTATCAAATTGATGTTCTGTCCGTGAGGTAGAAAATAATAAACCGAGAACTGCCTTTGCTTTTCCAATGATACTTTGTTTACTTACCTCCTTGGCCTCTCCTATGTCTTATGACTTATTATTGGTAATACCTCATTCTATCCCTCAGTCCTCCATTTTCTCTTCTGGAAAAGAAAGATTTCCCTGTCCATATCCCAGTGCAACTAACGAGCTCTCTGAAGCAAAGTTCTTGGAAGACATTCCGGGAGTGACTAACATCCTTCCATACAGGAGTGCTTGTCTGTGAGCATCACTAAGGGAGTAGCGTGGACAGTGCCCTGTCAGCTAGAACTACTGGTTATTTATGGTAGACGTGGAGCTCAACAACCCACAGATCTCCTCAAAAAACTTCTGAGTAGCTAAAGTATATTTTTATGGAAATTTCCAATCTTGCCAGAATGAGGACATACCTAAACCAGGGAGTCTTCGTCTTTAGATTGTCACCTTTCTGTAGTGAGGCAGTTTTCTTATTTTCAACACAAACTCAAATGAAGTGAGGCTTTACTAGGAAGAGGTTGGAGAAAGGTTTAAAAGCCAACATTTTCAATAAAGTATATGCAAAGACCCTTTATCTGCCTCCATAAATGGGATCTGTAATTATTTGGAATGGGCTAGTAATGATGATGTTAATGTCTATTTTTATAAGATCCTGCATCAGTGTAATGACACGCACTTCAGCTTGTCACACGTCAACAATCTGGGTGCTGTAATCTAGTTTCAGGTTTATTAACTGCTGTGCCCTGTGGCATTTTCATAGAATGGCTGTATAACACTGAGCCAGAGGCCGCTTTCACTTCTAACATAAATACAAGCATAACCTTAATAAAACAGATGAATTACACTGCAGTGTATATTAGACTCTTCTAATGGACTCTGGCGGTGAAGGTAGTGAAGTAGCAACCAGTGTGATTAGGTATACTACACCAAAGTCAGTGACCATAAATCATGATAGGCTGCCAATTTTTATTTTATTTTATTTTATTTTATTTTACCAGTTTTCTCATTCACACCTCTCCCCTCTTGAGGGAGCAATTGATTTGCCCATGGATCACACTACTCAGTTATTTGCAGTCCTGAGTCAGTTTTCCAGGTCTGTTCTCAGAATCTGAATCCAAATGCAGAGAAAGTCCATAAAAACTGATGAGCACATATGTTTCACAAGAGATTTAAGCACAAGCATGGTGGGCCAGAACATCATTCCTTCCAAGGCACAAGATAGGAAGTTTGAATTATATATTGGTAGATGATGCACTTGTGGAAGAAGAGAAACATATATCTGGAAATGCGTTTTTAGTGTTTTTGTTTGCTTCTTGGTCTTTTTGTATTGCAAAAAGTAGACCAAAGAAAAGAAACTGAAGTTAAGGAAGCCACTTTTCCTGTAGAGGTGGTTGGTACACATGAGGGGTCAAGGATCCCCAAGAAAACTCACCCTGAAAAGGCCATGTTGAAAAGAAACTAGATTTTGCCAAGAACACATAGAATATGCAATATATCTATCATAACAGATTAAGACCATCATCCTATAAAACAAAAGAAATAAAGGAGGCATACCTAAACCTCAGAAGAAAAGATGCATGCAAACACTTTTCATGAGACATCACCAAGCTTCAGGAAATACTCATCAAGGACACAACATGTTCAAGAGAGAGGATCATCAAGCACTGGGGATTTAACTCAGCGTTCAACACTAAGTTTCAGAGGAAGAACTATTAGTGTAAACCTGTAGTCTGAGGTTTGCAGTTAAAAAACCTCTAAGGAACTAACATTAAAAGAAACTGGGAAAGAGAATAGAAACAAGATTTATAATTTAAATTTAAAATACTGTTAAATTAAAAGGAGAAGACCATTTTAAAATGTCATTGCTAAGTCATGTAGTCGTGAAAGTCCAATGCTTTTCCATATGACTGTTTGTACAGGCTGATACTCAGAGAGAACATTGCTGTGGGGGACATTCATGTCAGTAGCTATGAGCTACTTATATGAAAAGCCCTGTCTGTATATGTCTCCAACAGAAGCCAACCAAGCTCTAGAAGAGTTGTGCCCACCTCAACTCTGCATCATGAAAAGCTATCCTAGTGCAGAAACAGACAATGTGCCCAGGGAATGTGTTCCAAAACTGTGTGCAAGAGAAGACTCAGAAAACTGCCACAAGCTACAGAGCAGATTGTCCCATGGCTTCCAAGAAAAACTATCCGCACATGTTGATTAATGGATGTCTTCAGTCGTTCCAAAGGGCACAGGATTGATATGGGAAACTATGCTTTTCCAAAGAAAGGAGATGTTATGTGGGTAGATGCTGTGTACCTGGCAGTGTAACTCCTGAGTATTTTCAACAGCACACCTGCAAATGGGAGGCAGCTTGTTACAAGGCCACACAGAGTGGTTAGTTCTCAATGACTTTGTGGGCAAGTGTGCAGAAACTTAGCCAGCGGTTACTTGCAGTCCATATGCAACCTTGATAATATGAAGACAGAAAGCCTGATTCCAACCATGCAATGGTAAAACCACAATAAGCAAGTGTGCTTTACTCCATGTGCATGAACTGGCAATTAGAGGTCAAAAGGAGATAATGTCTAAAAGAGTGGTTTCTTTCCTTTCCTTTCCTTTC
>LOEQ01006419.1:61359-81750 GCA_001685075.1 Bramus lutescens | reverse complement strand
GAACAGATGGCCCAGATGTCTGAGTTCTACATCCAGAACAAATTCAAGACTGCTATCTGATATGATCAAGACTCATGGGATACTCTGGTCAGGACTTGATTATAACTTTAAATTTTCTTTAGGTCATCATAAGATTATCAGCGCCCCCAACCAACAGGAAGTAGCCTGGAAAACTATGCCCACATTCCCAAAAAAATGAACTATGGGTATTTTCCTTTTTTTTTAAAAAAAAAGAGGGAAGTGGTGCAGAAGAATTATCTGTATTCTGTCCATCATGTGTTTTAATAAAACACTGATTGGCCAGGCAGGAAAGTATAGGTGGGTCAACCAGACAGGAAGTAGAGGTGGAGCGATGAGGACAGGAGAATGCTGGAAAGGAGAAAGCCCATTCCTCATAGTCCAGCCCAGACCACTGAAGAGGCAACATGTGACCTGCCTGGCTGAAAAAGGGACTGAGCCACATGGCTAATATAGATCAGAATAATGGGTTAATATAAGCTATAAGNAGTCCAGCCCAGACCACTGAAGAGGCAACATGTGACCTGCCTGGCTGAAAAAGGGACTGAGCCACATGGCTAATATAGATCAGAATAATGGGTTAATATAAGCTATAAGAGCTAATAAGAAGACTGAGCTAATTGGCCAATCAGTTTTATAACTTATGGAGATTTCTGTGTAACTTTCTTTGGGGCATGCCGGCTCTGGGGTACTCGGCAGGACAGAAACCCCAACAAGCCTGCCCTCATGTTACAATTACATATATAAAATAAAGGATCTATTTATTTAAGAAAGAGACTAAGATTTATACAAATTTTTTATGAATACTGTATGGGAGATACTTAAAGAATCATATAATTGTCAGCTATCCAAGAAGACTGCAGCTAGGAGGATAAAGTATGAGAGGAAATTTAATGCATGTTCTTCACAAAATGTAAGGGCAGAACATTTTTGCAGAGATACAAATTACTGAAATGATGTGAGATTCCCCTCTGTCTGCTGTGAATGCCATTGGTTAATAAAGAAACTGTCTTGGCCTGTGATAGGGCATAAAAGTAGAGCTAGGCAGGGAAAACTAAACTGAATGCTGGGAGAAAGAAGGCAAAGTCAAGAGATGGCATGTAGCCATCAGAGGGGGAAGATGCTAGCTGTAAGCTCGAACCTTGGCACTAGGCCATGAGCCTCATGGTAAAATACAAAATAATGGAAATTGGTTAATTTCAGAGATAATAGCTAGCTAGAAATATGCATAAGCAAATAGGCCAAGCAGTGTTGTAATTAATACAGTTTCTGTGTGGTTATTTCGGGGCTGAGAAGCCGGGAATAAACAAGCAGCCTCCTACAACACTGAAATATCTGCAACTTATTTCAATGGAAGGGATAATAGACAAGTAATGCTTAAACCTATTTCTATTCCTAGATCTCAAGCTCATGTGCAGGATGACTTTGAGAAAAATCACTCGACTTCTGTATCTTTCCTTTCTAACATTACTCCTGAGAGCAGTGGTGAATAGTAAGTGCTGGTACAACCACCCCGCAGAGTTTATACCACCTTTGTGTTGTATAGCAATAGCTGGTACCCCTATCCTGTAGAGTTTATGTCACCTTAGTTTTGTTTTAGAGGTAAATGGAACAGAAAGTCGAAAAGGAATGCAGTTGCTTAGAAAAAAATCTGAAATATTTCTTCTAGATTGACACTCTGAGATAGTTTGCAAATAAACAAGATGAAAATGTTCCAAACTCTAGTAGCTCTCTATTTTCTTCACAAACATTGTTATTCTTCATAACTACCAAGTAACTTAAAGAAAGATTAAGAAATATTTCTAGGCCACTCTCCATTACCTACATCCTACTGTCCACACACCAAGATGTTCTGGAGTTGATAACTACTGCTCTAACTTCAAATCATTCAAATACATTTGCATTTCTATTTGAATAGGTCTTCATTGTTTTAACAAAATGCCTAACAACTTAAAAAGAGGGATTTATTTATTTCACAGCTTCAGAGTTTATGACCTAAGGGCAGGGAGGACAATAAAGAGCAGAAGTACACACCTCATGGCATCCAGGAAGCAAAGAGAAAGATGTAGGGACTGTGGACAGCATATCTCCTTCAATGGTACCTACTTCATCCAACTGTGCCTCATTTCCGACTCCATCTCATGATTCCACCAAATAAACAGAGTGATTTCCTGGTAATGTTAGAGCCCTTATGATGCCAACTCTTCCCAAAGGTTTCTCATTTGACAGTCAAACATTTAACACATTTCAGATTCAAACCATAACAAGGATTCTCTGGTACCTATAGGGACAGTCTAGTTTCTGAGTCTGGAATTCAAAGCCTTTTTCATGTTCTATTTCTTCAGTATATTCCCTGCCCCTTGTTCTATTAATGACTATTATAAATCTGACTGAGGCAACTGTGAATATTTGCTTACCTGCAACTATGCTACAAACTGCTTACTTTGGCCTTTGGTTTTGTCTTCTTCCATGCCATGAGTGCTCTTCTGTCACATCATCTGGTGGATATAATGCCTTCTTCTGAAGTCAGAAAAGATTCTGAATATTACCAACTACTGTATTATTGACTACATAACAGAATGTCAAATCAACTTATAATAAAGATAGTGTGCAATATTATATGTTCTGAATTTAAATGACTACAGGGTCAGGTGATAGTTCAATGATGTCATTAAAGACTCAGGTTCTTCCTGTTTCCCACATCATTCAACTTAGAGTAACTTCCTCTGGTAAATTTAAAATATCTATTACAGTTCTGAGGGTTGCTTGTTGATATCTCCAGCAGGTCATAAGAGCTTTTGTTGGTTTTTATTTCTTCTTAAGAGCAAGAAAATCTTTGTAAGAATCTACCTACCAAACCTTCTTATATTTTCCATTATCAAAAATTATGTCACATGCCTGTCCTAAAACCATTTACTAGCAAGGGTAACTCAATGTCTGTGCCTGGACCACTACAATGTTCCCTCAACAGACGATATGCCCTTACACACTCAGAGTGAATTTAGCAATAAGTAGTGGTGACAATAGGGGGCTATGACAGGCTGAGCTGCTATCTCCTTTATTCAATAAACCACATCATTCAATTTATTACAACATTGTTTTATATTTTATTACTATAACAATAATTATCTGTTCCTGAGTATAGTTTACTTTATTAAATTCAAGCCTCCTGGAAGATGGTTTTTATTTGATGGTAAAAGTCATGTTTCAGATTCAGATACACCTGTGTTGAAACTGAAGTGACAAACTCATGCCAGTTTGTCCAATATTTTATTGATTTCAATGCTAAAAACACTACCTACACCCTCAGAAACCTATTATTCCTCGGCGAATTGGGACAGCTGGTCACCCTATGCACTCCTTAGCCAAATGCTGGTAGTATGCTCACTCAATCCTCTAGTACTTCATTCAAGAACTACTTCCTGAAGGTCCATCTAACATGTGCCAGGCACTCTTCAGAAACCTCTTGTTTTTCTGAACACTCCGACATTACATTAATTCTCCCACTTCCTGCAATCATGTGGAAAGAGCCCTTGGATGGCTTTCTGCTTGACCCTCTCACTGCACCCCATCACTAACAAACAAAGTCAGAGGAAGCCTGGCCACCTGAGGAATGGTGCTGGGGAAATCCCCAGGAGTTTTCACACACTGTTTCTGGCTTGAAAAACAAAACACCCATAGAAACAGCCAAAGGTCCTGATCTGCTTGGGGAACATGATGTCCTCTCCTGTTTGCAAGGCCATTTCTTGGACAAGCATCTGCTCTGTTTGCTAAGTTTACTGGACTTTTGGCCCTGCAATGTCACTGTGATGCAAGACACATCTCAGACAAACAAGCCAGTGAAATGAGGTAATTGTGGCTTTCGATGAATGCTATTTCTGTCTCCTAGGCAATGCTGGCTGGAATTTGGAGAACAAGGGGTAGTGAATCTGACACGTTATTTCTCTCTCTACTAAATGGAGATAGAACACAGGAGTGGGAAGTCCCCCTCCTGGACAACTTCCTGAATGATGAGTGAAGGCACCATGCAATCCTCTTCTCAGTGGAGATCTTCTCTATGTGGGACATTCCTTCGAACTGCCAGAAATTGTCTATTGTGCTGCCAAAGTGATTCTTAGAGTTGACTTCTTACAGCTCTAGTTTTATGGAACCTAATCTATAAACCAATCACAGTGTGTGTGTGTGTGTGTGTGAGAGAGAGAGAGAGAGAGAGAGAGAGAGAGAGAGAACTTTTTCTTCACAGGGACTTTTAAAAAACCGATATCATTAGTGTACCCACTGTAAAGAACAACAAAACATGAGTCAACATAGAAGAAACCCTTGTCATGTAAGTAATTTATAAAAGGGACATGTGTGACTAAAATAGTATAGCCACAATTATTTGTATAATTTCTAGAGAGATCTGATACACTATTCGGCCCTTCACAGGTACCAGGCACACACTTGGTACACAGACATACAGGTAGTCAAAACACCATTACACCCACAATAAACAAATAAATAAAACCTTAAAAATAGAAACTTGGTCTAGGATAAACCTTCAGTAATCTACAGAATCATACTTTCTAGTTAAGAATTGCAGAAGGCAGGGATTTTAGAATCAGAGTTCTACTGAAGACCATCATATTTTTATCTTAGTACCTTTTGCATCCATTTAATCTTTCCGGTTCCCAGTTTCTTCATGAGCAAACTGGAGATGAAAATGTGATTTTTCCTTAACATTCTGAGAATAATGTATATGAAGAATTTAGCAAAATTGATGATTAATACATGCAAGCTCTGTAAATGGTCATTGTGTATTATTATTGGGAGTTATTAATGACTTTGGCCATCTACTCAGAAACCTTTCATTGTCTGTTCTTGGTTGGTGAATGGGGATGGAAACCATTGACTTCAAGTGAGATACTCCTGTATGTATAACTGTATCTGCATGGGCATAGCATCCTTCCCTGAAAATCTTCCGACCTAGCAAGGTTTCCCAGCTTCAGACACCAGTGCCTTGCCATGTTTCCTATCTCTCCTAATTCCTACATGTTTTTCTTTGCCTTACTGGATTGATTTTTTTTCAGTATTGAGCAATGTAAATAATTCTCTCTTTCAACATCTTGTCTCTAACCTGCCCTAAAGGCCTGTTTCACCTTTCACTGAAAGAAATCAATGAAAGTATTTTGGTTAAGAAAACATTTCATACTTTGGGAAGAATTTTTGCGCTAACATTAAGTTAACATACACAGTATTTTTCTCTCCATGTAAGTTAGAAACATGGGTGCAATCTAGAAAACCCCATTTAAACTGAGCTTCATCTGAAGGCATGTGTGGACATTAAACAGGGTTCCAATAAACATGTAGTATTTGAGCTGAAACTAAAGAAGGTGATAATCAGGTCTTCAGTTTCAGCTCAGGAATCCCTTTGGAGTTTCTACTGGTGATAGTAAATCTACATGGTGATTATACCATGTCCCACCATGCCAAAGAGAACATTCACCACTAGTGAATTCCAAGAAGTTGAAAACCAGTGAAGGACTTGGGAAGAGTAAGGATGGGAAAGATTTTAATCACAGTGGGTGTTCATTAAAACAAAATAAAGTCCCCAGTAACCAAGAAAAGCAGTGATAAGGAAGCAGAATCCTAATCACAAAGCAGATATTGACTCACTCGAGGCTCGTTGTCATATATTAAAGAGTGGCCTATGCTGTCTTTGTAAACTCTTATATCTTGTACTTATGTAATTGGAATTAGGAGGCCAGAAGTGAAAAATAACTCATGCTACTCTTGCAGAAAGTGATGTGATATGAGGACATACTTTATACACAGAGGATTCTAGAAATAAAACTCAAGAAATGTACCACCTGAGGACCGCAGTGCCAAGGCATGCCTGCCATTCAGCCAGAGCAACACATGGAATGTCCCATGGTGTCTGGATCAACTGACTTATCCATGCATTCAGAGTTTAAATTTCTGGATCATCTTGTGAAGCCGAATTAATAAAAACTGATACAGAAATTGGGGTTCAACCTGATGGTCAGAAAAACAAAACAGCCAGGCACTGGCTCTTACCTTCACCTCAGTTCAAAATGGCGATCCTACTCCAGAAATCTCAGGACAAGACTTAAGCTGAAACTGTCTCCTCCCATTTTATAGTCCTCTCTAGTTTGGGGAATAAGGGTGTGCACAATTACCACCTGGTTTTTATGGCAAGCTACTGCGGCTACTGGGATTAAAAGTTTGTGACATTGCTGTCTGGTCTGTAAGGCTGCCCAATGTGGTTGTTTTACTTTTCTGATCCTCAGGCAAGCTTTACTTATTAAATTACAAATGCATCTTGAGTCTCCACTATCCTCATTAGTCTGATAGTTCTATATATAAATTATACCACCCAAGAAGATGTCTTTGCTGCTTAATATTCCTTGTCCTGTTCCAGTCCTTCCTGTTTTTGTCATTAATATCCCGAATCATTCTTTAAATATCAGTTTACATACGTATTACCTGGGAGTCATTAAACTACAGATTCTGAATTAACAGATTTAGAATGAAATCTGGGAGTTTATGTTTCTAACAGAGCTCTGAAAGATGTGTATGCTTCTGTTCATCAGAAGACATCTATAATAGTGAGGCACTTGAAGAAAGGTCGTTGTGAACCATTTATATAGTTGGTGTTACCTATACTTCCCTGTTTAACTATTAGACAGGTTGGTGATGCCTTCTCTGAGAGACCCGAGGCAAAATAAGGAATACTGGATAGAAACAATGCAAAATATTGGTACATAAAGGATGATACTGGCATAAAAACATGACAGAAGGGGCTAGAGAGATGAAAAATGAAGAGTTACCACTATTACAGAAGATCTATGTTGGGTTCACAGCACCCAAATGTCTGCAACAACCATATGTAACTATAGTCCCAGGGCATCTGGTGACTTCTTCTGGCCTTTGTGGACACTAAGCATACATTTGGCACACATTCATTAATATAAGTATTCACATACACATATAAAATGTAATATAAGTGTTTAAAAGAGATTACGGGAAGCAATGGGAGCAGACCTGTGAAATAAAGATGACTTTATGACTGTGAAGTCCAAGTAGAAATGTGTTTTCTCCTCTGATACTTTCCTATAAATAATCCATCCAGACAGGGAAATTGTAAAACTGTGTAGCAAACGTATATGTGATCTCTTTAGATACATTAACATCTCCCTATACTCTCTATAACCTCTATCTATTCATTTAATTGCACCTCTGTGCCAGATAACTGTGTTGCCTTCAGTCCACTTCAAAGTAAGCTTTATACCCAGAAATGTCATTCTAAGTACTTTGATTTTTATATCCCAGAACATGGTTCAGTAACTTTTCTGTCTTTGTGTGGTTAATGTTCTATACAGTGAACAGATACCAGTGGCTGAGACTTGATGTATGCCTAACTGAAAACCCTAATAATACATAAAGCGTTATCAAGTTTTCCGAAGCTGTTCCATGGTCCATATCTAACCTTATCTTCTTAAAAGCAAACACTTCTCTGTCCTATACTGTTAATTTTTTCTTCTCTAAATTAATCACATTCAATAAATTATATTTGTCTATGCCTTTCATTTATTTATAGTGTGTTCATTTTACCTCATTTCTGTATTTTGAAAATAGACCTACAATCAATACATTATTAATTTGCCCTTATAAAATCTGTGACTCAATGCTGTTATACTTTTATGTTTGTGAAATGATCACATTACATACTTGCAGAACATTTGACAAATCCTCAAAGGAAACCTTGTACCCACTCCAACAATTTCCCATTCCTTTCTGCCCCCAGGCTCTGGAAGCCACTAATCAAGTTTATGTCCCCATGGATTTGCCTGTTTAGGACATTCTGTATAGTGTTCTATAGTATGAACTTACCACAGCTTATTAATCTATTCTTCTGTTGACATAAAGCTGACTGCTTCCAGTTTTGAGCTATGCCAAATAAAGCCAGTATAAACATTCATCCAAAAGGTGTTTTGTGGATGTATGCTTTTAGTTTTTTGATTCACTTCCTGAGTGTGGGATTGTTGGCTCATTGTATAGGAGTATGTTTAATTTTGTATGATACTGCCACATCTCATTCCTAAGTGGCTACTCCCACAAGCTCTCCATGAGTTCTAGCTGTGCTAGAAGCTTATCATGGATATTTTGTGTTGACTCGCTTTTAAATTTTCTGTTATTCTCATGGGCTCAAACAAACTTAACAGGAATTAGTAACAAGACTTCCTTAAAATGGGGACTTTAAGCATAAACAACACTTCCTCACAGTTCAGGGTACAAAATGCTCCACTGTGTTTTTCCAATGCTTATGTAACAAATTACCACAGATGCAGATGATTAAAGCACATGAATACTATTTCATAGTCCTATGGAGTATAAATCTCTATAAATTTAGCTTCTGCCTTATTTTCCAATATTACAAGGCTAAAAACAAGATCTTGTCTGTTATCTGAAGATTCTAAAAAGAATCAACTTCCAAACTCATGCAACCACTCAGGCTGTAGACCTACAGAACCACACACCTGCCTAGCTGTCTTCTATGGCCCCCTTTAGTTCCCAGTGGCCACTTTTAAGTCCTTCCAGGGACCATCTCAGTCCCAGTGTGGGCAGCAGAAGATCAGAACGTTCTGTTCCAATGTTCGAATCTGTTTCCCATAACACCTGCAACAGTTTTTCTACATTTAGATAAACAAAATTCTCTATTTCTAAGAAAGTGAAGCAAATCCCACAAGAGTCTCCCTACCTTAAAAATTGTTACCTTACCATGGTGGTTTAAATGAAAATGGGCGTCACAGACTCCTAGCAAATGTCATTATTAAAGGTGTGATCTTGTTCGAGTGGGTGTGGCCTTTTTGGAGAAAGTGTGTCATTGGTGGTCGGCTTTGAGCTGTCAGATGCTTATGATAGGCCTGCTGTCACTCTCTTTACTTGTGCCTTTTGATCCAGATGTAGAACTCTCAGCTACCTCTCCAGCATCATGTCAGCCTATATGTTGTCATGCTTCACACCATGACTGTAAGCCATCCCTAATTAAATGTTTTCTTTCATTAGAGTTGTCGTGATTATGATGTCTCTTCACAACGGTTGAAACCTAAGACACCCACATTTTCAAAGCTTCCATGGATTCATGGTAGGGCATATTCAAATGTACCAAAACTGAGGCCTCGAACGGTGTAGGAAAGCCACTGTTGTACCTACGTTAGTTCATTTCAGTAATTAAGATTCAGATCCCTTGTAGAAGAAGAGGTTAGAAATTTTGAGCCTCTTCCTTGATACATCATTTTAGTTCTGATCTCTATAAATATCTTTGTTAACTCTGAAGAAATGTGTCTGGTGTTTTTCAGAACAAATCAGGAGTAATTTACAAATATCTTTAATTGATGCATCTAAGAGTTCTAATTCATAGAAATGTGTAAAGATATGTTTGCTTAATTTATGCAAGAGGAAGAATGTAGGTAGTGATGGCTTCTATTAGTAACAGCTGTGAAAAGGGAGCTGTCACCTCACCTCTGTTACCCCATCTGTATGTGACATGTTACCATTCCTTCTGACCCTGAGTTGCTCCTCATTTTTTGAGGCATGGTCTTCTATATCCTAGACTGACCTAGAAGTTGTTATGTAGCTAAGGATCAAACTGAATCTTTGGTCATCCTGCGTCTTCTACCATAGTGCTGGAATTTCAGCTATGTGACTCTAACCTGATCTGTTGTGGTGCGGAGGATCACAGCCTGGGTTTTGCACACTTTAAGCAAGTACTCTATCAACTGCACTGCATCCATAGCCCCTTTCTTCACTTATGCCATGTGTCTTGGTTTTCCTTTATCTGCACCATTTCTTTTCACTTTCCTTCTGTGCTCCCTGACTCTGTGTGCTCTACAGTGGCTCTTCATGAGCTATAGCAGTTGGTGCCCTTGCCTACCAGAGTTCACTTGGTTTTGTGCAATACAAGGTACTGATAAAATTCATAATTAAAATTACTTACATTATATTTTGTTCCTTCTCTCCATTAGGACACATGTGAATAATGGTTCCTTCTTCTACAGTCACTGTCCCAGGGTGTTTCCTGAAATCATACTTTGTTTGCTCCAATCCAGGAATATTTTTCTCTGCTGGCCTCATCGGATTTCTGAGTGCTAGCAGTTCTCTGCTGCCAGGACTGTGGTGCCCCTCCATATCTCGCTTTTTTCTTTGCTCTTGATTTTGCCACTAAAAGATCTTGTGTTTATTAAGGACTTCTGAATTATTCCTTTTAAGTACTTCATGTTAATTCTTTCTGAAAAGAAGAGTTGTACAGAACCAATTTTGTTCTCCTTTACCTAGCTAAAATATTATGGTTGATTGGTTTCCAGAATTTAGCAAGTTTCCAACATGCCAACTTTCAAAGTTTATTTGGTGGTTTACTTTCGTAGACATGTAAACAAATACAAAGGAATAAAGATACAATGGTACTTTCAAAATCTGTATTTTTCAAAAACTGATTCAAAGACAATCATTACCGATCTACTAATAGAACAGAAGCCATTAATTATCTCATCTTCCCATCACTTCCTACAATATAGCAAACTACCTTTTCTGTGAACCATATCAAGAAGTTATATAAGATGATCATGTGCTACCTTGTGAGTATGTTATACACATTATTTAGGCATCCATCACAAGTCCATTAGAGAAAATACTGTCTCCTTTTGTAATATAATAATGAATTTGTGAAACTGCAATAACTTGCTATCAAAAATCAAGGATGATAATGAGAATTCAAATGCAGATCCTTTCATTCAAAATGGTCTTCCTTTGAAGCATTTGTCTATATAACACCTCAGCTGTTAGAATATCTTAGTGACCCCTGCCATATTTTCACCACTGAAATACAAACATAGCATTAAATCATTGCATGGTACACTGATCATGCTTTGGATTACATGAATAACTATAATAAATAAACAAACACATCTTTGTAAGTTTTCATAAACAACTCAGGGTCAGGCAGTTTAATACAAAAGGTGATCAAAGGCACACATTATGATACTGGCTGGAACTATAGGACAAGCATTTTGAGGAAAGTGAGAACCTTTGTGGAGGCAGATCTCTACAAGAACACGCTGATGTCTGCTAACTCCTTATCCATTCACTGCCAGGCACTGAGTGCTCCCAAGCAGAGAATCATGGAGGTTTCAGCACTGCTTGGTTTTAAGACAGCTGTAAGGTAGATTTCCAAGACTGTGGTTGTTATATGGCTAGGCCAAGAATGCCAGGTCAAGGATAACCTTCACCGAGAGAGCTAGGGAAACAGAAGAAAATCTGTTTTTCTTTCCCGTGTTCAAGGGCATTCTTCATGCATTAATGCCCTCTCACTAAGGACTACTTCTTTAGTTCTACTTAAGCTTCATAATTGCTCTAGGAAGGAGGTATTGTTCATCCGCTATACAGACTGGAAAGCTGAGACTCAAACAGTTCAAATAGTTCAAAGTTGGTGCTGAAAAGCAGCATTATATATTCTAATGGGCACTATGATTTACTCTCTACCCGTTTTCAAAATGCCACAAACCATAAGAGCAATGTGATTTAAACTTTGATTTTTCTCAAACATTGTGTCCTACAGATTACTGTGAGTCCTTTTTTTTAATGCTTATATTCCAACCCAAGGCCTTGTGCATGCTAATCAAGTACTCCTGCAGCATTCTGTATCACCAGCCAGCCCTATATTCTCCACTGGTTTTGCTTTCTTTTTGTTTGTTTGTTTTCTGAGACAGAGTTCCTCTGTGTTTCTCTGGCTATCCTGGAACTCTCTCTGTAGACCAGGCTGGTCTTGAACTCAGAGATTCACCTGCCTCTGCCTCGAGGAGTCCTGGGATTAAAGGCATGTGGCACCACTGCCTGGCCATTCTCCATTCTTATAAGAATATGTATTTCTATTTTGATAAAGCCCTTAACCATTTCTTGCAATTAATTCACTGTTGTCTTCCTTGTTATTTTAGCTGAAGAGTACAAACATTTTTTCTGGATTCCAAAAGAGTATCTAAATTGCAGCGTGTATGTATTGCAGATCATCATTTCAATTTAGAAAGTTCAGACCACTGTCCCAATGTATGTGACTACGTAACCTTAGATAAGTAATTTTGATGATGTTAGTATCCTTTAAATTGGAGTGGGTTATTATTTCTGCCCAGACTACTTCACAAAGTTTTAGAGGTTAAATTTCGTAAGTATGAAAATGCTTTGTAAAAGGTAAATTGCAGCTGGTATCTAGTAGTCTGGAGGCTATTCTTGGGATTTGTCCTCTTGGTATGTGCACATGTGTTTTCTATCACTCATGTTTACTATGAATTAAATAGGACAAAACTGAATTCCCCAGATTTGTAAATTTCTTACTTCTGTTTTTCCTTCACCATTTCCCTTTCCATTCATTTCCTTCCACTATTTCATTATTTCTTCCTCTTTTCTAACACACACACACTCTCTCTCTCACACACACACACATACATACTGGAGGTTTTATAGTGAACTCAGCAATGTGTCCTCATATATGTGGTCAAACAAACACAGTCTTCAACATGAGGAAGCCATTGGCTGAGCAAAAGGTACAGAGTGAAGTGGTGAAGTAGGGCTAACTAAAGGCCAGGCCATGACAATACAATTGCACAGCAAGCAGGAATAAAGATTTTCATATTCTCAAAACAGTATTATTCCTACAATTTTATAAATTCCCTCTGAGGTATGACAAATGGAACTGACCTGCATCAGGTACTGATTCCAAGGGTAGACTCTGGCTACAAGGAAGAGTCCAGTGAACACTGCACATTTACACACATGATGAGCCCTGAGCATCCACACATAGAGTGAGCACTGAACATCCACACATAGAGTGAGCACTGAACATCCACACACATAGAATGATCACTGAGCATCCACACACATAGAATGATCACTGAGCATCCACACATAGAGTGAGCACTGAGCATCCACACACATAGAATGATCACTGAGCATCCACACACAGAGTGAGCACTGAGCATCCACACACATAGAATGATCACTGAGCATCCACACATAGAGTGAGGTGACTCGTAGGTGTGTCATAGAATGATCACTGAGCATCCACACATAGAGTGAGCACTGAGCATCCACACATAGAGTGAGCACTGAGCATCCACACATAGAGTGGGCACTGAGCATCCACATGAAGAGTGAAAACTGGGCATCCACACACAGAATGAGCACTGAGCATCTACACACATAAAATGATCACTGAGCATCCACACATAGAGTGAGCACTGAGCATCCACACACATAGAATGATCACTGAGCATCCACACACAGAGTGAGCACTGAGCATCCACACACATAGAATGATCACTGAGCATCCACACATAGAGTGAGCACTGAGCATCCACACACAGAGTAAGCACTGAGCATCCAAACGAAGAGTGAACGAACACTGCACATCTACACACATGGTGATTTTTGTTTTCCATGCTTTCCTATCTTCATTCCTAGACAGGGATGAAAGGTCAAAAAGGAGATTAAGTTATTTATGAAAATGGTAGAACTAGAAAATGGTGGGTCTGTTTTTAATATCAGAATGGTTGAGTTTTACATATGCCAAGACAGCATCATTTTAAAACAATACAGACTTTAGTGACAGTCACAAGCTAGGTTTTATATGCTAGGAGGATGTATGTTCCTAGTCTTCTGGGCTTTAATCACTCTGTCTGTTCCCACAAAGCAACCATGCACAGCAAGTTAATGTTACTATTGTCACAATTTTCCTTCTTCTGAGCTCTCACATTTGTTGTCTTTTTGGTGATGTACTCATGTAGATCTGTCAATGTCCTCTGAAATTGTCCTCAAGCTTTCTCTTCAAGTTGAACAGACACTCACTCTACCCCAAAGGAGCCTATGGAAAATTCCTGACACTGTATGTTCTCGTAATTTTCGGAACACTGTAAATATTTGAGTCAGTAGATCTTAATCCATAAACACAGCTGTACTTAAAAAACTCTGATGGGGAGTTATTATAATTTAAACAATTGGGTAACAAAACAAATCACTGTTAATCATTTTCGTTTTCTAAGGACAATGGATCCAGACAGCTCATAAAACTGACAAGATGAGCTTCACAATTGCATCCACAAATAAACTTACAAATGCTAAGATAAACCATTCTCAACTTTTTAAGAACATTGTAAAAGGCATGTGAGGTGGGGGAGGTCCAGGGAGAAGGAGGAAAACAAAACAATTTTGAGCAAGACCAAGACTCTTATAACTAATGCAAAGGAGGCCTCTGAAGATAAACACGGTGGAGAAAATCCTCTATAGGTTTGTCTTTTCTGTCTAGGCTGCGTTGTGAATTGTTATCATTTGGAGATTATACTTATTTCTATCAGTGCGGCCTTTGATTCTCTTGATAAGCTCGCTGCTTCGATTTGCAGTAAGTACTCAACATAACGAGTTCCTTCCCAGGAGGTAGGTCAGACTCGCATATAGGCAGCACCATGCTAGGCACAGGGATGATGCAAAAATTAGTTCCAATCTCTGTCTCCATGAAGATGATAGAATCAAAACAGACACAGAATATCATTAGATAACTTTTCAAATTAGTTTTAGCAAGTGAATACATCACTGGTATGCATGAGAAAGAGAAGAAGAGTGGATTCCAAATTCCTGAGAGGACATGTTTAGCATGGCAGGTTGGTGAAAAGCAGACTTTTAAGCTGATAAAAACAAGCAAATAAAGGAAGTCTGTCATTGAGAGTACTGCCAGGAAATAAAAGCAATGGTTTGCTTCATCCATAGGCAAGCACAGGAGACTAGTGTATTGTAGTGATGGGGGGAGAAGGCCTGCTTTTCATCCTGACCAGCTCCCTCATGGCTAGCTTTACACCCGAAAAAAACAACACACAAATTGTATTCATTTAAACACTGCCTGGCCCATTATATTTAGCCTCTTCTTGGCTAACTCTCNNNNCCACCCACCTAAGGGCTGGCCTATCAAAAGGCCAAGGCAGTTTCTTTATTAACCAATGAAAGTAACGCATAGAGAGATGACCCTCCTATACCAGTGTATAAAAAGACTGTTGGGCAGCCATAGGTATTTATGAAGAGACTGGAATGTCTAAGGTCGGACTTTATACCCTTCTCTATAAACCAATGAGAAACATGAAGTAACTTTACTGAAGACTAGATCCAAACTCAGAATTTAAAAGACTCAATTTGATAAAGTAGAAAAACAAATTGATATATGGAAGATAAGAGATGGAACATTCTTGGAAAAGATAACAGGACCATGGCTCATGAGAACAGCTAAAGGGTGGATAGAAGACCACCTGTGGAAAGATCCATCCAAAGGTGACAGTCACAATAATTTCACACTGGATTGGATGTGGGAAAAGGCACATTATATGAAACAAGTCAAGAGAGAAGGTTTCCATTGGAAGTGGAGTTAGCGATTGGGTATTTTGTGTTTGGATTCAGTTAAATACTTAAATCTAACCATTAGAATATATGAGTCTCCAACAGACTTAGAAGCTACTCTGCTCTCAATCTTTAGTTTTCCTTTGAGTACCGCAGCCAGTCTTCTAAGGGAATATGTGAGTGAGGACTTATCTGTAGAGAACCCCTATGTAAGAAGTCTTAGAATATTTATAGGCAAGTTAGGAGTTAAGTTTTGGCATAAAATACAGGGATAGAAAAGCCCGGATGTAGGAGTTAGTGATGGTGGATCACTACAACAGAAGGATCACACACCAGAAAAGACTTCTTGGTTTTTATTGTTTCAACACAATATCACTGAATGATTCTGAGATTCACTACAACTTTATGAGCTTAAACCTCCTAACTATTCACCTTCAATAGTTTGCCCAGGACTTTTTGATAAGCATGCCTTACCTATATAATATTTTATACTTTATAAGACAGGGTCAGACTTATATAAATTGCAAAACAAAGAAGGGAGGCAAAGGTTAAAAACTTTTACTTAGTATCTGTCAGAAGCTAGATCCTTTCACATATAGCATTATGATCCCATTAACCTGGAAGGAGTCAATTGGTTAAAGGGCTGGGAAGCCTTCCCGACGAGGGCTACACAGGACGACAAGCCCTGCTTGACAGATGAAGAAGCATGACTGGGCACATGAGATGCTACTCCACAAAGAAAGTCTCTAGAGCGAGCTGAAGAAAGGCAGCCATTCAGAGAATTCGTCTGAGTCAACTGTCTTCTCATGCTGTTTTGTCTACTAGAGCCACAAAGGTTCAGATCCCCAAATACTGCTATTATCACTGAAGTTAATGGCCTTTATAGAGCTCACAAAGTCACTCACAGTCTATCCCTTCCCAGCCAATCTTGTCTCAACCCCACCCCATGGCCTACTCCCATTCCAGGGTTCCCTATAAGCACAACTGGGTTGCCGTCCAGTGTTCTCTTCTATTGACAACATTAGACTTTATCAAAGACTTTTTCCTTCTTCTATAACAAGTTTTTGTTGTTGTTGCTGTTGTTTCTGTTACTAAAATTTATTCAGCATCTCGCCGTTTAAAAGTGATTTCACATACATGCCCTGCTGCCTCTCCCAACATAGTCAAATCCCAAAGGAAAAATATTTCCACACTTAAGTTTCACCATGTTCAGGACACTGATTCTTTCTCTAATGATCGTTCCTTTCTGCTTTTCTCCTTTGACTATATAAACTTATTTTGACTATAAGCTCTAGCCAACCCTCCCTCCCTCTCTTCCTTCTATTTCCCTGTGTTGGCAAGGACTTCCACAAAGTACTTCTCATTTATTTAGATGACAAATACAAGATGTTGAATGAGATTTACTCAAGACTGGAAGTAGAGTAAAGTTTGTGGAGTATGGTAAGATTAGTGACCAGTCAAGACATCAAGAGGTGATGGAAACAGGTGGAGAGACACAGTACTCGGTCTTAAATATAGGTAACAAAGCTATTGATAATTAAGACTGTGAATGAGTCTGAAAGCCACTATAAACCTGGATGTGAATTCCTATTTCAGAAATTTCACGCACTTTCCGAATTCAGCTCCAAATTCTCCCTGTGTTTCTCCTACTCCTTTCATCCTGTCATTCTAATGAGGAGGAGCAAGAAATATGTAGACCTTGAGTGTACTCAGAGTAGATAATACAGTTGTGACCTTCACCTCACCTGGAACATCACAGTTCAAAGGGATGTGTGCATCAACAAAGCTGAATGCCGACTAGGGCAAGCACAAACCATAGCTGGAAAGGAAGAAATATAAGATGCACCGGGATGTCACAACCTGCCCAGGAGAATGTTCCTGAGACGAAGCCAGAGGCTTCATGGCCAACTGCATGCCTTATCCAATTCCGGAAACCTGGATTCTAAACTCCTTTCAATCAGTCGCAGCTTTGTTACATAGACCTGTCGGTTCCTCACCGGAGGAAGAGAGCTATTCAGAAGCCATAAACCATTTCAGCCCTTGAATGTAAAAATAATCCATGTCACTCAAGCCCAAGCCATTTCCCACCACGGAGATTAAGGGGGCCTCTCCAAGTTGTCCCCTCCCCACTAGCATTGCTGTCCTTCGGCTCTCTGCCTCGCTGCTTTTCCCTCTGGGTAAATCAGCTAGAAGCCTCTGACTTTTCTTCCTGTCAAAACTGCAGGATTCTTCCTGTTTGGATACTGAAATGCATTGAGTATTAAATTCATTAATAACTAGTGGGGTGAATTCAAATAAGTGAAAAAAAATTCATTTGTTTTCAAATTTTATTTGGAGCTTAGAAAAGAGAGGAAAACATTTTATTAATTTTTAAGTCACTTTTCTGGGTCTCCTTTTTATTTTCTCTTGAAACATTTTTGGGGATATTTATTTGTTTGTTTGTTTTTGAGACAGGGCTTCTCTGTAGCTTTGAAGTGTGTTCTAGAACTAGTTCTTGTAGACCAGATTGGCCTCAAACTCATAGAGATCTGTCTGCCTCTGCCTCCCTAGTGCTGAGATTAAAGGCGTGAGCCACCACCACCCGGCTCTTGAAACATTTTTTATGTCTAATGCTTGCATTTAGGAAATGCTAAACTGGTGTACAATGAGAAATTTGAAAGTTAATACAAAATTACGGAGGTTTGTGGCATGAAAAACAAGGCCTTAGGCTTAGAATCAGAAGAAGTCTTTGTCCATTTTGTTATCACTTATTTAATATTTGAATTAAATGAGTAGATACCAAAATTAACTGAGCACTTTTCTCCAGTATTTCTGCTTTCCCCACCACTTATATACTAATAACTTTAGGAAAATTCCTTAATTTATTCATGTCTCAGTCAATTCACATAAACAATATGCTTATTAAGAAGGAAAAGGTAGTTAACTCATGATAGGTAGTTAGCATAACTTATGGTATTATACTGAGTCTAATTCCTGGAGTTTTAGCAATGTGCTGAGCACAGACGCTGATGTTGCAGGTGTTTTGTGGTATTAGTATGATGTTTGGGTAAGGTGTGCTGTTGCTGGTGATTATTATTGTGGTATGGCTAGGGTTTTAGTCTTGTTAGTGGTGGTGATACATGAAGATGATGATGAATTAGAATGGGAAAATTTAATTTGCTAAGGAGATTCAAACAACTTAAAGAAACTGAACTCATTTAATTTTTACAAAATTCCACATTTTACTATCTCTGCTGAATGACTGTAACTCAACTAAAGTACTTCAGGATAATCCAATGCATCTCTTTCCCATCCCTCCAAGAAATAAAAATTAGATGTCCCAGAGATGTAAGATATCTCAGTGTGAGGACTTTTGAGTAAGTGGATATCAAGGAAGTGAGGAACAATTTTAATAGATGTAAAAGTCCAACAAGTCTAAATTTTTTCTATTATCCTCTAAAGATGATAAGGAAGTCATTAACTAAAGTAAGTTAACTTAAATATCTCCTATTCATATTTTAAATTTTGTATGTAGGTGAGTGTGTGTGCCATGCTGTCTGTGTAGATATCAGAGGACAATGTTCAGAACTCATTTATTCCATTCCATCATGCAAGTCCAAAGTATTGGAATTAGGTGGTCAGCCTTAGTAGTAGATGCCTTAACTTGATGAAAAATCTTACAAAGCTTCCAATTCAATATTGAAAAAGTCTAATCAAAATCAATGACAAATGTGTATAGCATAAAGAAGAGATCTAAAGCAAGGAATCTGGGGAAAGTTGAAGATCTAGGGCCAGGAGCAAGAACAGATGTAGAGAAGTAAAGAAGTTGTCTGTGATCACTTACATGAGTCAAGTCAGGCTAATGAACACCTGAACTCCTCTTAACTGAGAACAAGAGTCTTGGAAGAGGTGGTCTAATCTTAATTTCAGAACACTACTTCAACCTCAGTGTACAAAGGAGGAGCTCTGATGTGGATCACAAGAGCAACATGACATGGTTCAAATCATAAGGGATGTGCCCCAAATAGGATAGGCCAAGAGTAGAGACTGGAGGGAGAATATGGAGCTGGAAATATCAACTGTCAGAAAAAAATGATGCTGTTAGAAGAGAGGAAAAAGATTAGAGAAACAAGATAAGAGGAAAAATTCCCATTTCTATTTTACTATCAAATTTAATGTAAATGAACGTGAAGATTAGGAAGGTGAAAGATACATGATAGTAAATATGAGGGGCTTCTGAATGACCACAGTTGCTCAGCCTGAGCTATAGAATAAATTATGATAATGTGCATAGAAACACTTCTCATCAGAGCTATAAGCATGGGACAGAATAGGTTTGGGAAAAGCACATGATTACAAATATAAAAGGTTGACTGGTAGATAATTGGCATCAGAAAGGGTCATCACTCTTATGGTTCAAGCCATTTGAGCATCTTACCTTTTGTGGCTCTATGGTTCACTTACATCCCCTTTCAATGATGCTGTTATCTTTCCTAACAAATTATCTCTATTTCTATCACTATTGGTGTGTCCGTAATCCATTTCTTGGGTCTAGGACACAAGAAAATAGAATTATACAAGGTGCCCTCAAGATAGAATCCAGTATCTATATAAACAGTGTTGGAATATAACTATAAAATACAGGAACTACCCATAATTCCATAGGATTAAAAAATAACTTATTGGATGAATAGGAAGACAGATGAATAGACAGACAGATAGATGTGAATTAGCCATTCCTCTAAGAGAATAATACACATAGAAAGAAAAAGATAGATTAAAACTCAGCCATGACCAAGCAACATAACGATAATTGTTGCACAATGAATAAATGGGACCTCCTAAAACTGAGAATCTTTTGTAAAGCAAAGGACACTGTCCTTAAGACAAAAAGACATCCTACTGAATGGGAGAAGATCTTCACCAACCCCATATCAGACAAAGGTCTGATCTCCAAAATATATA
>LOEQ01006419.1:32758-59235 GCA_001685075.1 Bramus lutescens | reverse complement strand
TGTGTGTGTGTGTGTGTGTGTGTGTGCATACACGTTTGCGTGTATGTAATGTCAAAATCCTACTTGTGACTGAGAATTCCATAAATACTTTGGTCAATTATGAATTTCTATTTTAACTATTGTCCCTCTGCACAAAGAACTTTCTCTGATGAGGCTTGAAAGTAGCACTATTGTATGATTACAGAAATAAGAATTTAGAGGGCAGTTTGATATTATGTACATTTATCAAAATAATGACAGTAGGTTTGCCATTTTAGACCTATGAGTTCACCAACCATGGGTTCTTGGCTTTGTTTATAGTATTAGGCATATGTTCTGGTATATGCAGTGGGACTTAACTGCTATCTTATTTGATTTGACTTCTTCCATAACATTTATGCCATTGTTGCATATATAGAACTATCTTGCCATGCTGGTCAATAATGTAGTTCAAAGGGTGCACAGATGAGTAATGCTATTGATGACCCCTACATCCAGCAGCCTATATATCACTGTCTGATATACTTAAGGTTAGCCAGTGGAGAGAAAGCTTCCTGATCAATACTAACTTTATTTTCCCTGTCCTGTGACCAAGGTGCATGCTACGTTCACCACTAGCCTTTTCCCATTAAATCTAGTAGGAAATCCATAACAATTACAACAGTCTCCAGGATACCCCTGACCAACAACATCAGGTGAAATAACAGGAATGAACAACTTAGTAAAAGTTTAAATTCAGTAAATTATTTGTGTCAATTTTTGCTTAGTTCTAATCATTACACTCTGCCTATGCAAGGTGTTCACACAATAGAGGGTGATGTATGGAAGTAAAAGATAGATTAATAATCTGTTTACTGTTTGAAACTTTTCCTGAAGGCTACGAAAAGTAGTTTAAAATAAAATGGATTCACAAAGATAGCAGACAACCAGCTGCTTATTATGCTTTTGGTTTGAAGACAAGAATATTAGCTCCAGTGCCTTCTCCTCTTCTTATTTCCTGTGCACCTCAGCTCTAGCAATCTGAAAGATGGGTGATGGTGTCACCTTTGCATGACTCAGATGGCTCCAGGAGGCACTTCCATGAACTTACACAATTATGTAGTCCTCTTGCCCTTAAGATATTTGAGTTTAAGTCTTGGCTATCTTATTCACTAGCTTTGAATTCTTGGGAAAAAGTTTTTTGATGTGAATTTTCCCCATCTTTTGTAGGAAGCTATTAATAGATTACAGCTCATAGCCTTTCTATGAGGCTCACATGAGATAACAAACAGAGACTGCTCAGTCTAGCATGCTGTACATGGCAGATGCCTAAAATAGCAATGATTAATATTTTCCACATTCTGTGCTACTGAAGTAATCTAAGGAACAGGGTATTGAATCATGTTATGCATACATTCTGAAATGGTAATATTTTGAGTTCTGTTTAAACAAGGCAGTCTGTCTGTGGCCAGTTATAGCTGATCAAATGAGGTTTAAGAGTAGATGGCAGTTAGAAGTTTACTTGCTAATCAATTTAGCTGTGAGGGCAACTCATATATTTTCCTAGGCCTTTTGCTGTCATTGCCTGCATCCCTCCCTGCCACACCCTAACATTATACAGTTCGGGTAGAAAACAACTTCAGACAAGGTACTGTGCCCAAACGTGGTTAAGGAGTTAAATTTAGAACAGACAGACAGCCTGACTTCATTTGACTGCTGAGATCCAAGACCCACATCCAAACCACAGTGGTTCCCTATGCATTCCTGAAATCAAGGGGTAGAAAAGGCAGAGTAAGAAACTCCTACCTGGTCTGTCCATTCTGCTTCCCAAAAATATATTCACAGCACAAGGGCTGAGTCCCTGGTCCCTTATGCTGTGCTGGCCCTTGTGTTCACAGGGCAGTCCTGGCTGGCAATGTTTCAGAAATCAAGTTTCTGCACTAAAGGATAAGGCCAGGCTAAAGGCAAAGTTAGGGAAAGCCTGGCCTTACAGCCTCTGACTGAGTCAAGACCTGGTCTTCTACATGTCCCTGGCCACTGTTCTAGACCAGCTCTCAACACCTCCTCAGAGATGAGCACAGAAACGACTTTGCGGGACTCCTTGGGTCCAGTGTGTCTTTCCTCCCTGGATGTAGTAGCATCAATGCCAAAAATGTGGTTTTGGGAGGGCCCCAGGATACCTCAAATTTCATTCATCCACAAACTATAGTATATCCCAAATCAACACACAATATAAATAAAACAACCTCAACCACACAAATTTAATTAAAACAAGTTATCAGCTGGGGAGTCTGCTCTATTAAATTATGCATGTCACTATGCTTTTGAACTTTCTAATGCAAACATTATGGTGACATTGCCCTAGTGGCTTCTGCTTCTAGGGTCTAGCCCTGTCCTTCTCACCTGGCATGAATGCTCTCTGGGCCTCTCCTCTCCATACTTCTCAGCCTATTTTCTCATTAAGCCCTAACCACACTCTGTACCTTAGGCTCAAGTGTCCAACTGCATAGCCCTCTTTTTACTTCACACGGATTGCTTCCTTTATCCTTTCCAACTTTTGGATAATCGAAGCCCTTCTTCTAGACTGCTTTTCCACAGCTTATGATTATATTCATGGCTCAAGATTCAAAATCTTGTGCAGAGCCCATTTGTAGATTATTTCAGGGTTCTTAGAAATCATCTGGTCTACAAATGTTAATCCCAAATAACTCCATCCAGGGGACCCTAATAATAGCTAATTAGCACTTTTTCAGACCCTAGGCACCATACTAATCCCTTCCCATGATGAATTCAGTCTATACTCATAAAATGTCTGCTAAGTAGTAAGTATCTTTACTTCCATTTCATAGCTAGAGTATCTGAGGTTTGATTACCTTGAGTAACATGGAGAGAGGCGCACATCTGGAAAAGAGGGGCCCAGAACCTAAATTCAGTTCTCTATGCTCTAACTGGTATATCATAATGCCTCAGACAAATGGCAAACCCTACCTTATTACCTTCATTTTTATTTAACTTGGGCAAAAGAAGAAATACATTTTTAAAACCATTAAATACATTTAATAATAATAAAGGCAATTTTCCCTTCTCAATCAATGGACTTTCCATTTTCTAGAACCAAATGATCCACTAGATATTTCCTTTCACCATTATTACATAGACAGCTGAATGTTCAACACCACAGAGGGCTGACTGACTGCAATAAAAGCAAACAGCCAGCTTCACTCTAAACACAATTCACGACTATGAAAACCTTATTAATCCATGACACTAGCTGCCTCCAATCTACATTAAAGTATCACTGTTGAAACTTCACTTCTCTTAACTTCTGCCTTCCATTTTGGAAATGAGAAGCAGCAACAAAGCATTGCTGTACTTAAAAAATGAAATCTTCTCTATATAGCCCTTAGCATGAAGCCTGACGTTAGGTATTCAAACAGCCCCAGCAACCAGAAACACACTCCCAGAGTCAGGATGGAGTAGAAAGAGACAACATAAAACATTTCAAAACAAAAGAAAATTCTCTTTTTTAAAATTTGCTATTTTTTATTCACTTTACATAACAACCACAGGTATTTCTCCCCTCTTTCAGCTCCTCCCCCACCCCCATCCCATCCTCCATCTACTCCTCCATGGGGAGTCAATAAAGTCTGGGACAGTAAGTTGATGCAGGACCAAGCCCCTCCCCCCTACATCAAGGTTGAACTAGGCATCCCACCATAGGGAATGGGGTCCAAATAGCCCACTCATGCATCATGGTCCCACTGCCAGGGACTACTCAGACAGACCAAGCTAAGCAACTTTTGTCCATATGCAGAGGGCCTACTGGGGTACAAAAAGAAATTTCAAGCAATCTTTTTCTTTTAAATCTGAATTCTCCTTTTCACATGTGAGACACTGAGGCTGAAAGAGAAGAAAACATAATAGGTCCAGGCCATTAGTATGTAGGTAGAACCTAAAAGGACAGAAATATTGGACTCTGGACTTGTCCAGTATCTTTCCTAGCTTAGCCATGGTTAAGGTCCACAGGTAGGTAGTCCTCATATAGTAGGCAATGGGAGGCGCTGTTAATGATTATCTTAGGCATTTCTCTGAATCAGGATTGAATTGAGTGTAAAACTTTGCAAGAATTTCCTATAGATACCTCCTTTAAAGTAATTATGCATATACAAACACATTTATAGGCATATGGACACATCCATACAGATACATAGGCATGTGTAAAAGAAAAAGACAGAGAGAAGGTGCTACATAAAGACAGGACACTGAGGAACATCTGTGTAAACTCTGCATATATTCAGGGTGAAGCTTCAAGTGGCAGCTCCAGTTCCATTCTCCCCTGAGCACATCGCGAATACCTCTATTGTTCACTCAGAAAGCTCTGACCTTCAGTCTTGTTCTTCACAATCCATGGCTCATTTGCACTGAAGCTCTTTGCACCCACCTGTCTTCTGATCCTTAAGTCAGGGATTAAGAGCATAAATCTTTCTACTCTTCCCCTCCTTCCTACTGCTTTGGCCTCATATTTTTGTCTTTAGTCCATACTCAACTCCCTCTTTTTCTTTGTACTTGAAATAATGAAAGCACAGTCCTCTCTTCTTCCGTGACTGTTATTGAGGCACTGTGGCTTTCAGATGGAAAATGAAGGGGCACTGACTTGTTTCCTGCACTTTTTTCAAAGATTTTCAATGAACTTTAATTCATTCAATACATACTATTGAACCTCTACAATGCCCCAGGGAGAACACATGGTGTTAAGGATGTGTGAGTGATGGAAAGTATTTCATGATAAATATGAACAATCCTTAGGAGAAAATTATCTATACTGTATTCACAAATTTGTTGTGGGAACCTTTCATTTTCATCAGTTGAGCCACTATTATCTGTAAGGACTGGAAGTTGATTACATAACATCTGTGGCTTCAATTTGTCTAATTTTTCTCAGGAAAAATGACAATACCTTGTTGGGGAAACTTAACATGTCATTTATTTTTGTTGTTGGTCTTTAGCTGGATTCATTAGGTCACAAAGAGAATTCTGGACTCTTCATACTAGTGTTAGAATATGTTTATTCTTCTGTTAAGTAAATTGAAGACAATAAAGCAAATATATTCTGATACTCTTTTTTAACTCCTGAAATGGTTGTATGGGTAAGTAGTGAGCCTATACAGCCATTAATGTTGCAATCATTGGCCTTAATTATCAGTTCTTAAGATGGAGTTGACTCATCTTCCTTGAGCTCATCACATTGTAGCAGATCACATTAACTCAACGGATAAAGCCATAACCCAGCATTCAATGTTTTACTGGGCAATGTACTAGAGTTGTCTTTACTTGTGTTTACTTACAAAGATAAATTTGTAAGTTTATTAACCATTGTTATCTTCACTCAGAAAGTGAATTTCTAAAGGTCATGAAATATTTATGTTGAACAAATGATAGCAAATTATTCAGGCAGGCAATAGTAGATCCAAGATTGGAAAAGAAATGATACACACTAATATATATAAAAATTCAAAGTTTATGTGAGTTTTTGTTACTGGCAAAACCTTATGCTTAATATTATTCATGACTGAGTTAAAAAGCCAAGGTAAATGAAAATCAATATATGGATTTTTTATAAATATATATCAATATGTTTTTGCTTAACATTTTCTTTTCACATTTCTAGAATTAAAAACTTGCATTGTCATAAGAATATAGTGAATGGATTATAAAGAGAAAGCTATCTTCTTTCACTCCTTCTTACCTCCTTCCTTTACCTCCACACTTCAGCAACTGGCATAAGAGTTTGGCATTTTTCTATATTTTTAATATTTAGTGTTCCTTACTAATACAAGTCACAACCTAAGAACTCCTGAGAGTCACCACTTGTCAAGGAGGTTTCCGTTAACAGTCATGAATAACCTGGACAATGTTGGAGCGAGGCTGCTAGTTTCCAGCTGCTTAGCCCCAAAATAATCACATATAACTGTATTAATTAAATCACTGCTTGGCCCAATAGGTCTAGTTTTTTTATTGGCTAACTCTTACATCTTAATTTAACCCATCTCCATTAATCTGTGTATTACCATGTGGCAGTGGCTTACCAGCAAAATTTGGGCTCTGGCGGTGGCTCCATGGCATCTCTCTAACTCCGCCCGTCTTTTTCCCAGCATTCATTCTAGCTTTTCTTGCCTAGTTCTGTTGTGCCCTTGCCATGGGCTCAAAGCAGTTCTTTATTCATTAACCAATAAAAGCAGCACACAGACAGAAGGACCTCCCACACCAGGACACCACCACTAAGGTAGGAAGGAAATCATTCAAGGAAAGCGAGAGCTTACCTAAGAAACCACAACCTAATTTGTCAGCACTAATGAAATAATTCTAATACTTATTTCATCCAGGAAAGAAATGGAAAAGTATAGAGATACTTTTAGCTTTTAGTTTTTCACAACTGAGGGGTTATTTCTGCAATACCGGGGCAGGAGTCACAGTTCCCACTGAATGCCCTGAATTGTAAGAATTTCTATCTCAAATATCAACAGTCACCTACTGATCCCTTTGCTCCCTTGCTGAGGAAAGGTAAGCTGACCATTTTTGAAAGAATAACCTGGCTAAAGGACTGTTTGTAGGACTAAGCCTTGGGAAGGAAGGGATGTGTGTCTCATGTCTGATATGAGTCAGAGCATTCATGAATGCTTCCTTGAATTAGACTTCCTTAGAGCTCAATAGCATAGTGACCATAATAAGACACAATAACAAGGATGCCTTTGCTTCACAACACCTCAGTCCATACCACCATCACAATATTAACTAAAAGTTGCATTTTTTCACTTAAACTCCTTTCCCTAGTATCATCTGGTTATTCTTAAGGTGTTAATTGGTGACTACACATTGCTGTTTCTAAATCATACTAATTGATTTTTATGTAGAGTCCAGCAACCACCATACTTTCTGGGAGTAATTAAAAATATATAGCATCACTGAGCCTAAGAATTTGTCTTTACTCACAATCAATTTCTAGCCACAATGGCAACCAACTCTCAAAGAGTTAATGGAGCCTATTCCTAATGGGGCAATCAGGGTCTTACTTGATCTCAATTCTAATCACTTCCTAAATCTCCATCCCATCACAAAAAGATGAACATGCAAGGGCCTGAGGTTTGCTACATAGGACAAGTAAGTCACAGACAAACTTCCTCTCTCAAAGTTTTATTGGGAGAAGCCAATTAGTAGGGTGAGGAGGGATTGTTCTGCATGCCCTAATTACCCAAAGATGAGAGGGATCAAATCCTAAGCCTAACCCCCACAAGCAACCACACAAAGTGCCTTAATAGAGGTCTCAAGGCGGGAAGACTTAAAAGCTGGCTCCACGTCTACTTACCCAGTTCTTTTCAATAGGCCAACAAAGGTTGGTGCCAGACAATAGCCTGGGTCCTTCTGTGGACCACTTTAGGGACAAAAGGGAAATTCAGTGACTAAAATCCAATCTGCCAAAGCTATTTTGAGGAAGGATGAGGACCATGTGGCAAGTTATAAAACCTGATTTTTTTTTCACCCTCGCTACAAAGAAAGAGCCTTTGATCTTCAGAAATCAGTGGGATGTGGAATGCCATCAACAAAGATTTTCAAGCAGCATGCACTATATTGGCTCATTAGCTTTATTACTTTTTCATGAGCTTTCTTAAAGGCATTTGAACTCAGGACTCCAAAACTCTCTTAATAAATTGTTCCAATGTTTCTCTATAAATACCTGATGATACTTAATTTTGATAACTAACTCAATTTGTATATTTGACAATTAGAGATAGAATAATGGTTATAAAAAGACAATCCCCCAAATAGAGAGTGATTCAGAAGTGCTACAGATCTCTGGGGTAAGAGGAAGACTTAAGGCCATCTCACTCAGTCCCACTATCCTTAAGACTTGAAGTCTGAGGCCAGAACACTTGAGACCAATGTTTGAAAGGAAACCAGTCACTAGAGGCAATATAATTTTGTATGGAACATACACACATAGGATATTGATTTTATAGATATGAATATATTTAATTTTGATTGGCTTACCTCAGAGGATCTTTTATGAGAGAATGTTACAGGGTTGAAATTCAATGTTTTAAAATCCTGTTTATTACTAAGAACAGAACACTTTAAAGTTTTTTTTTAAAATGATTGGTGTATGTCTCCTGGAGCAGCAAAAATAAGCAGACTTGGAAGAGAAGACAAAGACAATAAGTTTTAAGGTCTTAAGATCACAATGATGAGTTTTGAGGTGGAAGATGAATAACAGCTAAGCTATCACTGCATCTGAAACTGGCAGCAGGCTGAGGCTGTCTCTTCTTTCTATTGGCAAATGTGCCTTTCTCTATGCCTTTTGTGCCTTGCCTATAAGTGGACCAAGAATATTGAATGACTTCTAAATAACCTTCCACCTTAGCTTTGGGGAATTCAAGGTTTTACCGAACATTGCTACCTCAGGAATGAAATATGGTTAATTGTGCGAGTTTATATATCAGCAACCACGCTCTCACATTCTCCCTGAGCAAGAAATCATCTAACCCATTTAAATCTAGCTGTATTCTGACTCTCTATTACCCTGATCTTTGACATAGCCAGAGCAAGAATTTAAGAGAATATACCTGGAGTGGACATAGAAAGATCAAGGGGGGGGGGTTCTTGTGACTATTACATGTGTTCTCCCTGACAATGGTCTAAGGAATGCACGTGTCACCTTAATAACCACAGATGCAGACATATGTCAGTATCCAATTCAGTGTTGAGATGACTCTGCCTTTATATTTGCTTTGCTTTCTAGTTTCTAACTTGATTTTAGGAAAATTTTCTGCACGTGTCCATCATGTACTAGCCATATTCCTTTCAACATGCTTCTATTCTTCATTCTCTCACTCTACCCTCTCCATCATTTTTCCACTAGAGAATTTCACTTCTACTTTCATGTCTTACATACATGCAAGATCTTATGCATGTATATAAAATCTAGGAACCACAAATGAGAGAAAAGAGATGACATTTTTCTTTCCCAGACTGACTTAGTATGATTGTCTCCAGTTGCATCTATTTTCTTGAAAATGACATAATTTCATTTTTATTTATGGTTAAAAGAAGATTCCATCATGTATACATACCAGATTTTCTTTATCTGTCCCTTGTTGTTTATCTGTCCTAACTTGACTCCATGGTTTCACTATTGTGATTAACAGTTTGGTAAACATGATTTGAAAGTGTCTCGAAAACATTGCATTTTTTCTCTCTCCCTGCCTCTCATTTGTCTTAGAACTTATACTACTATTGTTCTTATTCATTTAATTTGAAAAAATTCATATAATGCATTTGATCATGTTTTCTCCACCCCCAACTCCTTACTAATACTCCCTACCTAATCAATTACAATTTCTCTCTTCCATGACAGCTCTATTTTTCTCTCATATGTAGGCATTTGTGATCTTACATACACAAGGACAGAGAAAATTAATGCATATATTTATTTAAAGGAAGCATCACAAATCAGTAGTGATTATATGATAATAAGAATGTGATATTTTAATAATAACTGAATAAACATTACAACAATAAATATGAAGATGCATTTCCAAGGACTGTTTATTTTGGATAAAAACACCAAAAACAAAAACAAAATAATTCCACTATTTTTTATATTTATTTCTTTTCTAGATGACAAGGTATAAGAACCTTGGGTTCTGTGCATCTCAGAATCCTCATTTAGCGAAAAGTAACAGATCAGGAACACCACATAAGATACTAGAACTCAGAAGACCCACATGGTTCTCTGGTAATTGTTACCTGTGTTTGGATAAGTATTTTAAATCTTACAGTCTCATGTAACAACCTTACTTGGACAACAGAGTTAGTAACAGCTTTCTCTGAGGAGACTAAAAGAGAAAACATCCTGTTCTTGGCATAAAGCTTATGTTCCATAGATCTGATCTTTCTCTTGTTTGATCCTCTGCTCCTTGAGGTCTGACCTTACATGGATAGGCTACATTACATTTTTAATCTTATGATTCCATGATTAGGATCCTTCCTTAGAGATGTGTCTACCCCCAAGACAGCCCATTTCCCCCAGCTTCTGCCTTTATAGACACTAAACACTGACAATACACAGTCTTTCCAGTAACTTGAAGGGATCTGGCTCTGGAAGAATGGGGAGAAATATATCATGAGCAATATTATCAAGAAACCTTCATAAAAATTGGCCCAGAGCTCACAAATTCTTATGGTCTGTCATCTAGATGGAAACTTGGTCTCCCTATGGTACATGGCAACATTTTAGGCCCTATCTTCTGCAAGTCACTAAGGATTATTGATGGAAAAACATATGAGATACCATCTCAGTTGAGGATAAAGACACTTAAAGAAATCTACCCAAAGAACATGAAGAAACAACATAACACCAGTAGGACATTGAAGGCCTCAGAATTCCTATTAGTGAGCTCAGACTATAAAACCAAAGGTAATTTCCAAGTGTCTGTTACTTCAGAACTTGCTGAACTAAATGGCAAGGCATTGTGAATTGTCACTATCCATGTACAAATCCTTTATCTCCACTGGCTTTTCAAAGAAATGCATCTTTTCCTGGAAAAGTGAGTAAAAGATTAGACTCTTCTTCATCATTGTTCTCTTTTTCTATTACTCTCGTTTTGTTTGTTTCATTACTACTACTGTTATGAAGCAGTGAACAAAATTATTTGGAAGTTTGGATTTGGTTATGAGATGCTTTATGCCTATCCCTTTTGTAGCAAGGGTTCTTCGTGTCACACTGTGAAACGAATGCCTAGAACTTCTGTTCTGAAAGCAAACCAGGAAAGCACTCAGAGGGAGTCTTAGAATCTAGCATTCCTGGCAAAAGAATTCTTAACATTATAGTATCTAAATCAGAGCCTGCTGTCTTCTGTGTGTGCTAGTGCATACTCTTCTTCACTCTGAGAGGTAAATGGACTTAGGTGAGCATTTGAGAACACAGCACAAACTTTTAGGGAAGCTGATTCCACCATTCTTCCCTCACAAACTTCGGCCACTACAGACCTAACAATCTCTCCCAAGCAACTGATTTTGCCTTCTTATGGGTGGATGAGAACAATCATAGACTGAACTACTCCACAGTAGTACTAATTTGTATGGAGATATCTATCTAGAATTGCTCTTATGTTTATCTATATATCAAACCATATTTGTATCTGTGAGAAGAAATGGTGTTTAAGAAAGTCATCCCTTATTATAATCAGCGTTTATATTGTCATTGCTTGATATTTAGCTATTTAGTAAATACTTAGATGTTTTTTAAAATACTGTAATTCTGTTTCTCATTAGTCATATCATAATTCATTTATTCATACTATGGGTCTAAATATTCCATTGATCATATCCTGTACTCCCTGGCGGATTGAGGTCTCAGGGGTATCTTACCTCATGTGATAAAAGATGTACTATCTTTAATCCAAAAGTAAGATACTGAAGTCCAGAACAGAATTTGTCTTAGTGTGAGAAATCACATTATAGCAATTTGGGATTGGAACAGGAGAGCACCTGGGGAAATATGCCACGTAAGTGTATCCATGTAAGTAGGGGAAGGAAAACCACCACACATTCTGTGCTGAGAACTTATGCTTGGGTGTGAGTTGGAGGAGACTACATATGCCACATTCTTCCTTGAAAGTCAGCTGTTTACAAAGACTGTACTAGCAGCAATGAGAGGCTATTAGAAGTACAGAAATGGAGATCTCACCTTAGACCTATTGAATAAAAACATAAAACTTGATAATATCAATGGGACATTGTTAGAGACACAAGAACATGGGAAGCTCTGACATAGATTTTCTTAAACTTGTTTTGGCTAGTTAGTAACTTATATATTTACAAAATGGTGAAAATACAACCTGAAATTTGTGATTCACAGACAGGCAGTCATGTTAGTGAAAGTTTCAGCAGAGTAATAACACACACACATAGTGTGGATATAAATTTTCCAATGGAGGAATCCAGTGAATATTTTATTAAATTATTCTATAGTATTTTCATATGTCTAATACTATATAAATGTGTAGCTCTTTATTTCAAATATTTTGACATTGTACTGTCAAATCACTATGCCCACTCTCCTACCAAGAATATAAATATGTTTGGAAATGACATTACATTATAATAGGTCTGTTTGGCAGATGTTCTCTTCTCATATTCATGTTGTAAAGAGACTGCTCTGAACATACTCAATGGCAGGCATTTCATTTCACTCATCCATAAATATGGGTTTGGTGTGGGGAGTGAAAGCATGTTGGAGATGCATTGCTTCGATTTTACAAAGTCTGGAAACCAGAGATCCTACTTTCTTGCTGCTACTGGGAAATACCATACTGCACAATCCATCATTCTTCACTTGAACTTTACATTTGTCATGCCCACATGCTAAGCATTGTTTTCAGCACCATCTAAGAGAAAGAAATTTAACAACACGTTCTCAGGGAGTTGGAGAACATAAACCTGCTGGCATTACTCCCCTGCTCTTAGTGACTTAACTGCTTTTCTTAGACTAAAATTTCAACATCTTCTCAGAACCCACACACCCCTGCATGACTGGTTCCATGTCTATTGTCTAGCATTCATAAGATTATCAGGTATACATTGCACAAAACAATGCTCTAAAATTATAAATATTCATTACCTCCCAGAGCTGAGTTAGGAATCCAACAGTAGCTCAGCTAGGAAATTTTACCTCAGGGTTTTAAAAGAGGTTGCTGTCAAGATGTTTTGGGGGCCCTAGCCATGTGTTGCTTAGACCAGAGAATCTATCCTGCTATAACTGACAATGATAATGGTAGCTGAAGCCTCACTGTTGGCAGGAGGCATCTGTTCTTCTCTTCATGAAACCACTTAACAACCACAGTGACAGCTGATAGCTCACAATGAGTGTTCGAAGAAAGGGAATAGCCTTTTCTGATAGTGCAAGGGTCATAAATATCATTTCAGAATAGTGGGAGAAGGTCGCTCTATTTAATGCAGGAAGCAACTACATAAGGGTGAATAAGCAGTAAGCAGTTAAGATAATCTTAGATGGCACCTTCCACATTCCTTGGGATCTATCTATATATGCCAGGTATTCATCTCTTTGTCAGTTTGCAGAAGCACCATGGTCTTTCCTGACCCAAGCAATTGTGCTTAGCTTCCTCTGAGCATAGCTGTAATTGATATTTCTAGATCAATATTCCTTATGAATCTTTAGATATTTTAGACACCATTTTACCTAAGACTTTCATGTTGCTTTATACAGGTAATCCAGAGGTTCTTTCTATCCTTTCATTCAAGAACTTTTCACAGTAGACAACAATTCTCTGATTTGAATAGTTTTTCATTGGGGCTAAATAACTAGTTAGTCACATCAGCTTTCCTGAAGATATATGAACAAGATCCTAGTCATCCCATACAGAACACTGACTGCAGCCAGATGCTATCTGTTTGTGTCCCTGCTGCCCAGACCAAAATAATCATACAGAAACTATATTAATTGCAATACTTTTTGGCCAATAGCTTAAGCTATTCTCTGTAGAAACAAAAGCAGAACCTCTTTTCCAAAGCAACATATCCTTCGACCCAAATTTTGAAGTCCATGTTACAAAGAAACGTCTTTCTGTAGTTAATTCATTCACAGTCAAAAAAAAATCAAAAACAAATTAATATATATAATCCAGACTCTCTGTATATTCTGTGTTTATGTGGCTTATTTTTCTTTACTCCTTTAATCTATGACTGTCTGTATTGTGTCTCGTTGAAGACTTTGTTTTTTCTAGAATGATTTATTTCTTTTTATAACTCTCTATACTCTTTCTCTTTTCTCTTCCAAGCCTACATACATTTTTTTAACACACTGTGCCTTGTTTAGAGGTCTTGTATGTCTGAACCTGTTATATTGTGCATCTGAAATCCTTTTCTGACAAAGAACATTTTAAAATGGTAAGTAGTGTGGTCACTGGGGATCTGGATACTGGTTCTCCCTCTCTTGGCCTTTTAACATGGTGGAAGTATGTTCACTGCCAGCTCTGGAATCCCAGAGTGGGAGCCATGCTCACCCCCTCAACTCAGCAGTTGGCCAACACTGCCACCAAGTAACTTGCCTACAAATTGCCCACAAATCCCATGTGCTCAGCATCCTGAAAGAGCCAGAGTTTGTGCTGTCACAACAAACCAGAAAGCTGCCATTTCTTGTGCTGAGTCAATAAGCTTTTTTTTAAATGGGCTACAGTGTTCCTGCTTGCAGCCAGCAAACAGAGCCTATCTGAAAACATGTGGCTACCAAGAAGCTGTACTAAACTCTGGTGTGTGTGTGTGTGTGTGTGTGTGTGTGTGTGTGTGTGTAGAATTTCTTTTTAAACTCTCTTAGGTTTTATGGGGGATATAGTCAGCCCCACATTGGTGTGTCAATTTGTAGGTGGAGACCATTTGTTCATTTCCCGACTGCCCAGACCTGAAATAATCACACAGAAACTAAAAATTGCAATACTACTTGAACAATTGCTTAAGCATATTTCTAGCTAGATCTTCCATCTTAAATTAACCCATTTCTATTATTTTATATTTTACCATGAGGTTCGTGGTTTACGGTAAGATTCCGGGGGTCTGTCTCCTTTGACAGCTACATGGCATCTCCCTGACTCTGCCTTCTTTCCTGATCTATCTGCTTGGAATTCTCACCTTACTCTATTCTGCTCTTTTGAAGGCCAAAGAAACTTTATTCATTAGCCAGTAAAAGCAGAATACATATAAGGACTTCTCACACCAACTGACTAAATTAATGACTCCAGTCAAGTGTGTCTTTATGAAACAATATGTTTGTTGTGATTACTTACAGTAGTCTAGATCAGAGATGGCATATAGGAGTAAGGGTGATTTCATCAGTTACAACACAGAAAAATACCTAGCATGATTGACAATCCACAGAAGGTGAATTAATGGAATCCCTGCACAACCTGAAGACAGGGCCGTAGAAGATTCCCCATCTCTCCCAGCAATTTTGTAATGCTTATATGATCTCAAGGAGGGGAATGCATCCCTTCCATTCCATCTTTAGAACAAAAGTTTTAAGAAAACAATTCAAGGTTCCCATGCATACACATACAGAGGCAAGAGAATGGTGTCGGGTGTCTCCCTCTGGGGCTCCCTTCCTAACTGTATTTAGACAGGAGGTTTTATTAAATCAAAAGTCTGCTATTTCACCTAGGCTGAATGGCCAGGATCTACTTGATTCTACCTTTACCCTCAGTGCTGTAAGTATACACCTTTTATGTAGGAGCTAGGAAATCAAACTCAGGTCCTCATGATTGCAGAACCAGTGCTCTTATACACAGAGCAATCTCCTTAACCTAGAAGATAAGCTCTTAAGTGATCTGACAAATATCTATTTATAAATAAAATCCAAAGAAATAGATATGATGAAAAGAGAAGAAGTACCTGGGGAGAAAGGATGCTCTCTTGGTATTTAAGAATTATATTCATTATCCTTTTATGTGAGAAAGCATGGAAGAGACATTATACTGTGTCAATGAGTGCTTTGTACTTGAAACACTCAGTGCTACTAAAGGTCAATGACATCAATTAAAATAACTAGGAAGCAGTAAATAGCCATCTCACTATAAAATAGATATGTATGTAATATTTCAATTCATTTCCATATTTTGCCCTCTGCTTTTCTCTCTTATAAAAGAAGAAACTGGACTAAATGAGCAGAAAACATCCTTACCTCAATGTTCTTTCCTAAAATGTTTTATAGTCTTCAAATATCTATGATCTACCTCTGCAGAGACAGGCATTAGCTGTGTTTCTACTCAGAACACAGAAGTTGTGAGTAATTTCTTCTTTGGAGCATAAAGACCTCTAAGTAGGTGCAAATGCATAATACTGCCATTCAGGAACACCCAAGGAAATAAAAGTATGAAAATTCCTAGGCAAATACCTAATTCTCTTCCATTTAAAATTCAACAGGAGTACACTTCAGAGTCAAGGCACTGGGAAACCAAGCCAAACCCTGACATACCTAAACCAGATCATTTTTTTCTGTCACAGGCAACCCAGGCAGAGCTATATGGTTGACCATTCCTTTTTTACCTTCTTTTCTTCCTTCCTTCTTTCCTTGCTTCCTTCCTTTCTTCCTTATTTTCTTTCTTCTTCATCTTTCTTCTTTCTTTGTTTTTACCTTCTTTTAGGGGTTGTTAGAAATGTAATGGGAAAAGGTGGATAGTCAATTCCAGCACTAAAAGAATTGGTAGAACAAAGAATAGTATTGGTTTCCAAGATTAATAGAACATCCCTGAAAATGCAGTCAGTTCTCCAGGTCCCTCCAGAACTGACTGAGATGATAACAATCACCAGATTCAGGGAAAGTGAAATTCATTTTTCTGGATGTTAAGCCTTTATATCTGCAGAGTTGTTACAGCATCCGACAGAGAAATATAACAGGGGCTATACAGATCTGGATTTGATATCTATAATGTTCCTACTGAATGGCCTGGGGAAGATTCTCTGGCCCTGTGGCCTCAGTTTCCTTCTTAAGTTAATGAGTACTTTCTTCAAAACAATTTTCAATCTTAAAAGCAAATTGATCGACAGACAGTGAAGTCTTTCTAGATTCTATAGTCTTTCTTGGGTGATGAAAGTTGCTTTAGTTTTGTAAAATTCCTGCTTTGGGAATAAGGCAATTCAAGAGAGTTGAGTAACTGAAACCTTGTTTACAGTCATAATGCTTTCACCTTTCTAGGGTTAAAAGAGGCAAAGCTAAAAATGTAAAAGCCACAAAACTTCTTTGTAACTTCAGTCACTTCTGCAAGAACTTCATAGGTTGTAGGTAGAAGAACAACCTCAGAAAAGAGAAAAGAGATACTGGGAACAGAATCACCTTGAAAAAAATTTTTCATAAAAGTCATCAGGATAGTTTGGCTTTATTTCATTCCTTTATAAATGAAGTATTTTATCATATCCATCAGCTGAGGATATAAAGAATCCAGACTATTCCTATAATATGGTGTTGTATTTTTTTCTCCTTTATGTGATACTCGGCTTAAAGAAACAAGACAGGAGCATGAAGAGCAGCTGCCTTTCTTTCAGTAGAGAGCTTCAATGAAGTTACTGTGCCAATTGAGTATTTCTCAATAACCTAGAGTGTATTTTTACTGCTATATCCTGTAACACCAAAGTTAAATAAGTCATGAGCTTTGTACTCAGCTAAGTAAAAAGAGGCAACTTCATGCTGTAGTGAAACAAGGTTTGCAGTGCTCAGAAAGACAAGAGTCTGTGAAGCTAGGAAATGGAACTTAGAAGACTTCTCAAGAAAGACATTCTGAAGAACAAATTATGAGCCCTGAGAATATGTAGGTGTTATCTAGGGAAAGACAACATCTGTGAGGAATGGGTAGAGTGGGGAGAATATGAATACTTACTGAAGTATAAAGTACTATAGCTTAGGATGGGGTATAAATGGGCTAAAATAAAAATCTACTCATAGATAAGCCTAGAAACCCACGTATAATCTTCAGATCACAAACTCAGCATGAATGAATTTTACTCATCAATGAATAGTTCAGTATGTGCAAGAGAAGGAGGTGCTTTGATCAGATTATACTGTTAGACAGTATTAGTAAAGATTGAACAACACTCTGGAGGTACAAATTCTAGAGGAATGGTGAGATGCCCTGCAATAATGTGTGTGAGACATACGGGCTCAGACTGTGAAGGCTGCTCTGGAGATGAACTGATAAAACGATACATTGGTAGAATCTATTAAAGGTGAAACTTAACTGCATGGGAGAATTCAGAGTGAAAGAAAATTCTGTACCTTGGATGCTTGGATGTATGTCAGGGACTTTTCGCTGAATCTGTTTGCCTAGGGAAAACTAGAGAGGGAAATGGAGGGGTCTGTATGACAAGTTTAGTTTTCCATGAATGTGAAAGGCATGTGAGACATCACAACAGTGACATTAAGTAAGTTGACGTGCCTTAAAGTAGAGCCAAGAGCATCATAAAATACAGAGGAAAATATTTAGCAAATTACTAACTCAAAGCTATTCTTGGATCTCAATTCTAGTCAAATGAGGATATATTTGTCTATCTATTTCACAAAACAGCAGTTAAGGTTACATTAAGCAGAGAATTTGAAGATATTTGGTCAAATATTATTTTAAAATGATATTTTGCGAAATGCCATACGACATCATTAGGAACTATAGAGCCCCAGGAGTGATTGGAATTTTTGCATTATTTGTACCAGTGAAACTTTTTTCACATGTGAGTCTTAGTGAAGTCGGGGTTAGTAAGCAACGTGAGGAAGGAGGAGAACAACTAGTAGAAGGTACAGATGAGAAGAGGAGGGGCACTTGGGAGCTGCTGTGCATCTGCAGAGTGCCCTGGAGGCACTGTCCTAGAGATGCTGAGGAATACAAAGGGCATCCCTTTATAAACAGACTTCCCTACTCTCACCCACCAAGAGAAAGTCTAAGCCATATAGCTTGGTCTTATATGGACTGCTCTTTCTCTGCCCAATTGCTAGGTGCAGGACTCTTCTGGAATTCTCTTAAAGAGAATAATCATAACCTCCAACACCACTACCACCCTCAAATAGAGTGAGACTGCTCAATAAGCACCTTTCCTCCACATCATCACAACATTCTGATGAGGAGGAGTGAGTCAGCCACAGATTGAGAAGTAACTACTGCCAGCCCTGCTCAATGATGGGGCCAGAGGGAAAGGCAGAGGCTGAAAAAGTCAAAACAGATTTCTAAAACAGTTTTTCTTCCAGTCTGCACATCTTGCTCATTCGATTCTCTTTTAGTTGATGACTTTGGCTTCTGAATCAAGGCCTTACCCTGGCAACCCAAGGGTCTGACAATCCCCCAAAAATGTCAGGGGCTTGGACATCTCCTTGATGTAAGAGTCCAAGAGGAGAAAACTCCCTCTGGAGCCTCAGAGTCTTTGCTGAGCTCTGAGTTTCCAAGTCTCCGAATCTCCTTCCAAGACAGTGAGTAGCAAATGGGATACTAAGAAGCTCCTGAATCCCGCCCTGCCTTATGGTGCCCTAATAGGTTGGGTTCTCACTTGGCTGCCTCATGATGATTACTTCTAACCTGTCAGCCAGGTTTCATGGGACCCCCCACTTCCAAAACTACAATGGTCTTAGATGCAGCTCAGACCCTGACTGCCCTTCCCAGCCTATCACAAATAGAGGATTTAGGACACGTAATAGCATCCCCATCCATTCCTTTCATCCATGCAGGGTAACTCATCAGAGGAATGATGTGTTGTACTATGATGGACAGACACATTTCATCTAGGGCATAGCTGTAATCTTGGCTCTGATCTCTCTGATCTACACGATCCTGGCCAGGCAGTTTTTCTTATTTGAGGCTCCAAAACTTCCCAGGGTCCTTACCAAGAGTTCATGCTCTGTAACATGATAGACAAAAGGCAACATTTTTGACACATCTTTGACTTTCTTTTCTCCAAAACTGTGCAAGCATTACATAACACAGACAGTATCCAGGACTGCATCTGATATGGTATTCCTTTTGCAAGTGTGCAATTCTTTTTATATGCACAATGACTGTCATCTCCAAGAGTTGTGCTGAAGCTTTTCTCATAGGCTTGCAATGGTCCTCTTTTGAAGCACACATCTTTGCCTCTGTCCTTTGTAGATCTCTGCCAATATGTTTCCTGTGATGTAAAACACTGTCTGCTTATCTCAGTCATAGCTCTCACCATTTACCAGATCAGCTGATCACTATCACAATTGCCTTTCTCCCTTCCCTGAGACAAAGAAGATAAAGCAGGACTCAAGTCAAGAATAGAACGCTTTTTATATAACCATAATCATGACAGTCATGAGGGAGTATCAAGCATAGGGCACACTCATATGTTTTCTCATTTGGATCTAACTATAAAGCCTCAGTATTGACCCTATTTAGTAGATGAAACTACTGATCTTCTTGGTTGAAATAACATGTTGAGCACCTGACATGATTAAAACAAAACTCAAAGCCCTTCTGGCCATAATAGCAGATATACTCTTTAATGTCAGATCCCAACAGTTCTAAACAGCACGTGGTTACAACAAGCACAGTTCATTAGGTACCTACTGTGTGCTAGATTTATGCTAGGAAGATAGAATCACATATGAGGAAGACTTGGGTCTCCACTTGAAGCACAGCTCCCACAGCTATGTACATAAGAGAAATAAAACTTAAGTTCCTTTATATATTCTACTCCCCATTCAAGAGGGTTACAGTGTTCTAGGCACTGGTACATTACAAAAGAATCTGTACTGCAGTGAGAGAATTAACATTTTAAAATGTCATAAAAATTCTATATTTGTATACTATTTGAATTTTCTATAATGAACATATATTTATTGTTAATCAGAGAAAGTAAGCAATTATGGGTTAGGTAAAAAGACAAAATTAGGAAAATGTTGATTGCCTTTTATGGTTACATGTCACCTTTTCATCAACTTGTCATCTTAGTTATTGAGGCAAATGAGAAATAAAATGATACAGAATGTCAGAGGAAAGAGAACACTCCTGAAGAGTCTTTGCAAACCTATTTTATTTGAGGGTTTTGAAAAATACATAGCATAAAGATTTCCAATGTTTCCAGGACAGAAAACAAAACAGAAGTGAAACTGTAGGTTTTTCTTCTGCCTGCCAGTTTCCAAATAATCATTCTGAGACTTAATATTAATTACAAAATGTTTGGCTTACTAGCTCAGGCTTCTTATTTTTTAATTTTGACATTTTTATTGATTTTGTAGAGCTATGCATTTTTCTCTGCTTCCCTCTCTCCCTCTCTCCTCCCATTCAACCTTCTTTCATGGTCCCAAAGCTCCCAATTTACCCAGGAGATCTTGTCTTTTTCTAATTCCCATGTAGATTATATCCATGTATGCCTCTCTTAGGGTCCTCATTGTTGTCTAGGTTCTCTGGGATTGTGAATTGTAGTCTGGTTTTCTTTGCTTTATGTCGAAAAGCCACTTACAAGTGAGTACATATGATATTTGTCTTTTTGGGTAGGGGTACCTCACTCAATATGATGTTTTATAGATCCATCCATTTGCTGACAAAATTTCAAATGTTATTTTTTTCTGCTGTATAGTTCTTCATTGTGTAAATGGACCACATTTTCCTTTGGTCGAGGGGCTTTTAGGTTGTGGGGCATTTAGGTTGTTTCCACATTCTGGCCATGACAAACAATGTTGCTATGAACATAGTTAAGCACATGTCCTTGTGATACAATTGAGCATCCTTTGGGTATATACCCAAAAGTGGTATTACTGGGTCTTGAGGAAGGTTGTTTTCTAATTCACAGAGAAATCACCACACTAATGTCTAAAGGTGCTGTACAAATTTGCACTCCCACCAGCAATGCAGGAGTGTTCCCTTTACCTCACAACCTCTACTACATAAGTTGTCATCAGTGTTTTTGATCTTGGCCATTCTTACGGGTATAAGATGGAATTTCAGAGTTGTTTTGATTTGCATTTCTATGATGACTAAGGATGTTGAGCATTTCCNCATCAGTGTTTTTGATCTTGGCCATTCTTACGGGTATAAGATGGAATTTCAGAGTTGTTTTGATTTGCATTTCTATGATGACTAAGGATGTTGAGCATTTCCTTAAGTGTCTTTCAGCAATATTACATTCCTCTGTTGAGAGTTTTCTGTTTAGGTCTGTGCTCCATTTTTTTTCTTGGATTATGTGTTCTTTTGATGACCAATTTCTTGAGTTCTTTGTATATTTTGAAGATCGGTCCTCTGTCTGATGTGAATTTGGTGAAGATCTTTTCCCATTCTGTCAGCTGCCATTTTGTCTTGGTGACTGTGTCCTTTGCATTGCAGAAGCTTCTCAGTTTTAGGAGGTCCCATTTATTAATCGTTTTTCTCAGTGTCTGAGCTACTGGGCTTATATTTAGGGAGTGGTCTCCTGTGGCAATGTGTTCAAGTGTACTGCGAACTTTCTCTTCTATGAGGTTCAGTGTGGTTGGTTTTATGCTGAGGTCTTTGATCCATTTGAACTTGTAGCTCAGGCTTCTTACTGGTTAGCTCTACATATAAATTAATACATTTATAATCATAGGTACATCACCACGTGCCCATGACTTATGTACTGGCATATTGTTCCTTAGATGACTGAATGGTGTCTCCTCTACACCACCCTTCTCCCTGTATCTCTGCTTGGATTTCCCACCTGGCTTTATTCTGCCTGGCTATTGGACAAATAAGCTTCTTTATTAACCAGTGGCAATAAGAAGACATACTTACGGCATACAGAGAGACATCCCACATCACAGGGGGGCTATGGAGGGGATTGAATCAGAGAAATGAGATAATGATAAGCATATGTTGTGTATTCACTTAATCTCTGTTTTTCCTCACAAGGTCTCCGAGTCCTCACAAACCAATACGCTCCCTGAGAGAACATTTAGGAAGGGAAAAGGTGCAGTATGTGTAGGATGTGCATGTGCAAGATGTTCAGGAGGTATAAGAGGTGTGAAATATTTGTGATGTGTGGGATGTTTGGGATACACATGTACGATAGGGATGGGAGGTCTTCAATATATTATCATGGAAACAAAAGGTAAGTCTTACATTGCCTAATACATAGATATGCTTTGCCCTTCTGGATTCTGAATATTTTTATCTTACTCTCTGGAACACTGCTACTTAGTCCGAGATGGGGTAAGTCTGGGAGAAGGGGCACTTAGTGCAGAGTTTCTTAGCAGTGTGATGCTAAGCAAAAGCATTTCAACTCCAAACAAACACTCTCTGGACAGCCAGACCAAACACCACTGGGCACAGGAAAGGAAGTAACTTCATCTGTTTGCATCCAGTTAACCTTGTTCAAAGTATTGATAAGTGAACAATGAGAATTGTCTTTCTAATTCCCACCAGGCATCAATACTTGATCTATTGTGTTAGTGTCTTCCTAGATCCAAGATGACTCGAAAGAGCTACAACACCTCCTCCTTAATTTTGAACAACAAAGAAAATGAAACTAATTGGAAATTTCATGAGGTTTGGAAGTTTCCCCATCTAGCAAATGGAGAAGATAATGGGTGTTATAGAATAGGTACTGAATTTATGGTTGTATTTTTTATTATTTTCATGAAAAAATTGGATAATTGCAGACACATTGTAAGTACTCAGTAACAGAAATCATTATTAGCTATGTTTTCTCTATGAAACTGAATCTCTTGTCATTTTACAAGATGAAGCACAATCCTCTAATAATTTAAAGGCCCCTGCTGAGGATGCAGGCCCTACATTCATTTTCAGTAATTAATACATGCCCAAGGGGATACTTGGATAGGAGATGGGAGGGTGGGTGCTATTTTTTTTCTTTGTGATTGAATGCCTTTTTTATCTCAACCTATTCCGAATGTCATAAGGAGTTAATGAAGTCATGTTATACATGCACTTCAAATGCAGTAAAGGAGAAAATGCATTCAGTTCCAGCACTCTCTGAGTAGCTTGGAGTTTAGATCCACCTGAAAGCACAGGGGAAGAAATGAGAGCCCTGTTATCAGATGGCTGGAAATAGATACACTTCCAAGGGCAGAAAGGAAGAATAGGGCATCCCATCTGTTTTCCCCTGTCTCTCTAACTCTATCTTGTTCTGCAACACTTTTCTGCCTCACCAACTAAGAGCAGGGAGTTAACAGCAAGTGTCTAGCCTCACTCCAGCACTGCATAATAAAAACGCTAGAATGTATTCCTGTAATAGCTAAGGAATTTTTGTTTTATTGGCATCTAGCAAGTACCCCATAGGTAATCTACCCACACACACATTCTGTTGATATTTGTGAGGCTCAAGGACTGGCCTCACATATTAGATAGGAATCTCACCATACCCAACACTTGATATTCCCAGCTGGGGTTGGTTTCCTTGCATTGGAATAAACATGTGACCTGATCCTTGATGTCCTCTCTGCTTATGCTCATGTCTTAGGCATAGAATACATTTAAGAAATGGCTAAATCTGGGCAGGGCTCTCCATTTGTTGTTGTTATTGTTTGGAGACATCAAATAGGGGAGGACCCCAAAGGAGTGACTGAGTATGTTAAGAAAGTCTGAAAAATTGTTTATAATTTCAAGAGAAAAGTTTTCCGCATAAATATTTGTAATTATAACACTCTTTCCCTTAAAGAAATAAAGGGTGGAAAAGAGTAAAGCAAACTCCAGAGTGCTTTGAACAGGTGGCTGTCAGGGGGCCTTTTATTGGAACAAAATAATCTCCAGTTTTAGGGATTTTCTTTTCTTTTTTTAGTTAGTTAGTTAATAATTAATTATCCCAACCTGACTACATCTCCCCCCTCCTCTTCCCCCAGTCCTTCTTATAACCTCCCATCCCCCAATCTACTCCTTCTTTCTCTTCAGAAAATGGCAAGCCTCCCAAGTGTGTCAGACATGATATATCAAGCTGCAGTGACACTAGGCACACCCTCTCCTATTAAGGCTGAACAACATAACCCAGTAGGAGGAAAAGATCCCAACTGCAGGTAACAGAATGACAGACAACCCCTGCTCCTACTGTTAGAAGTACCATGATGTGGGAGGTGACATATCCTGTGAATATGTTTTATTGCCATTGGTTAATTAAGAAGCTGCTTTCCACCATTGGTTTACCAGAGTGAAACCAGGCTAAAAGTGATATATAGAGAGAGTAGACAGAGTGAGGGAGAAGCAATATAGCCATCCACAGGAGACAGATGCACCAAAACCTTGCTGGTAAGACACAGCCACATGACAATACACAGATTAATAGAAATGAGTTAATTTAAGATATGAGTTAACCAAAAATATGCTTAAGCTATTGACCAAACAGTATTGCAATTAATATAGTTTCTGTGTGATTACTTTGAGGCAGGGCGACCGGGAAGTGAACTAGCAGCCTACGCCAACAGAATGGTGTGCCAACAGTCTCCTTTTTCATCAACAAAGAATCTGATATATTTGGGACCTTAGTGTATTAGAATATTAAATGGGGCAATTTTGTAGCAAAATGAATACTATCTTCAAACAGAGCACTGAAGTTACATTAAAAGGAAAATCTCCCAGTGCAAAAGGGATATATGCTCATCAATTAGTGGTTTTATGCATCATTTTAATAATCTTACGAGCTGAGATCCAAACCTAAGTCTCCTTTGTGCACTTTACTTAACTTCACGGAGACTCTGTTTTTTCATTGTTAGAGTAGAGATGATGATGATGACGATGATGACAATGAAAGATGCTGTCAGTAAGCTGTAGAGAAAGTAACCAAGCTCAGGTCTATCTGAATCTAAACTCTCTTTGCCATTTTCCACGTTATGATGCTGCCTTGATCTGAGACTATCAATATTAACCATTCACTCATTCATTCATCAATTATTGAAAATGTTTCACTTGCTAATCATTGTTTTATTTTGTTTTTCAAGGAACATTTAAATATCTTATAATTTAAAAAACTGAATTATTCTGTGTATGATATTAAAAGGATGGTTAAAAATATGTCTGTTGTCCTGGTAATGTGAGTAGGAAATAAGAAAAATCTACCTCTATTTTATTTATTTGTGTTTTTTTCTTTTGTTTTTTTTTTGTTGTTGTTTTGTTTTGTTTTCTGAGACAGGGTTTTTCTCTGTGGCCCTGGCTATCATGGAAATCCCTCTGTAGACGAGCCTGACCTCAAACCCACAGAGGTAGATCTGTCTTTCCCTCAATCTCTGCTTCCTGAGTGCTGAGATGAAGGGCATGCACCACCACCAGACAGCAAAATCCATAACTCCTTTTTTCTCATTCTTTCACAAAATAAAACCATGTACTACAATTCACAGCAGGTAGAATCCCTATCCTTTCAGGGATTTATTGTGATACAACTGAACAAAACAACAGCAACTAAAAAACATGATACACATTTATTCTGATAATTAATATGATATTCTGTTATACAATGTGAAGTAACTACCAAGTCAGATTAATTAATACCTCCATCATTTTCTCAATTTTCTAACAGAAGTGGAAATGTTCTTATGTAACAAATTCTAATCCACAGTGAAATTGGAAAATATTAATTATAGTCACCATGCTGCACCTTAGATTTCTAGAATTTATTCACTATGTAACTTATGGTTTGTACATTGTTCTTGGTTCCCGACGTAACTTAAAGGGAAACTTACACCATGTCCAGAGCCCTTGATGTCCTGCAGATGAAGGAGGAGGATTTCCTCAAATTCCTCGCTGCAGGAACCCACTTAGGTGGCACCAACCTCGACTTTCAGATGAAGCAGTACATCTACAAAAGTGATGGCATCTACATCATCAATCTGAAGAGGACCTGGGAGAAGCTGCTGCTTTGCAGCTCCAGCTATTGTTGTCATGGCTATTGTTGCCATTGAGAACCCTACTGATGTCAGTGTCATCTCCTCCAGGCACATGTGGCAGCAAGCGGTGCTGAAGTTTGCTGCCGCCACTGCAGGCCGTTTCACCAGGCAGCCTTCA
>LOEQ01006419.1:19679-32108 GCA_001685075.1 Bramus lutescens | reverse complement strand
ATAGATAGATAGATAGATAGATAGATAGATAGATAGATAGATAGACACACATACTGGAAGCAGCTATTTCCTTCCTACTAAAGAAAATGTGTATTGTTTAATGCAGAAGACATGGATGAATCTGGAGGATATAATGTTAACCAAGTAATCTGGGTGCTGTAAAAGAAGCACCGCAAAATAAGAACGCCCATCTTCAAACCCTGGTTCATCACAGACTCGGTACAGCTGCTTAAGTTGATTCTATCGCAAGTAAAGAAGCAGGCAATTATGAAGAAAGTGAGCAGAGCAAACCTCTTCACACTTCGAATAACTTTCACCCAGACATCAGACTGCCAATGAATCATGCTGAAGTCGGCCCTCACTGGTTGCCTTCTAGGGTAAGTAAATGGAAAGTAGTATTCGAACAGATCATCTAAGTGGAGGAAGCAATAATTGGAGAAAATACAAAATAGGTTTTAAAATTTTCATTGTTCTTTAGCCAGGCAATGGGAGCCAACATCTACAGTGTATGATACCTATATATTATTCCATGATAATTTTGTTTATACCAAGTTCCAATCAGGTAGCCAGGATTAATCATGAGAATTAATTACTAGCCTAGTCCCAATTCAGGTACATTTCACAAAATATATTAACAGTGTTCATCAAAGCTGTCAAGATTATCAAAATCTAGAAATTTGGAGAAATTTTTACAGCCTAAAAAGATAATATAAAGATAATATTGGTAGTGGAATAAATACTAGGTAAAAATGAAGGAAATTTGAGGAATGAATATATTTTAGCTAATAATGGTGCATCAATATTGGTTCAACAATTGCGGCAAATTGAGTACATGGTTAATTAATATTCATAATATATGTAAGGAGAAACAGATTCAGAATATGTGGGAACTATTTGGATAACATCACCTGCCAATTTTCTCTAAATGTAAACTCGTTCTAAAAAGTAAGCTTCACTGAGTGTTTCTTTTTTATTAATTAAATTTATTCTTTTATTTTATAGCCTGACCACAGCTTCCCCTCCCTCCACCTCCTCTCTGTCCCATCCTCCAGTACCACCTCCTCTGTTTCTGTTCAGAAAGGGGCAGGCCTCCTATGGATATCATCAATGCATAGCTTATCAAGTTGAGGTAGGACTTCCTTTTTTCTGCAGAATTCCTGAGTTCTGTGTGATACTTAGCTACGGGTCACTGCATCCATATCCATCAGTTATACTGGACAAAGCCTCTCTGATGACAATTGGGGTATTACCAATCTATGAGTATAGCAGAATATCCTTAGACATCATTACGTTGACTTTTTTCCCCCAGTTATGTTTGGTTCTAATATAGGTCTCTGGGCCATTCAGTCTCTGGGTCCTAGTACTCCAGACAATGTCAGGGGTGGGCTTACTCTAATTGTATAGGTCTGAGAGTGGACAGTCATTGGTTGGTAGCTACTACCCTTAACCCCCACACTTCTCATAAGCAAGATAGACTGTAGGTCAAAGGTCCTGTAGCTGGGTCTGTGTTGCAATCCCTTCACAGGAAGTTCTGCCTAGTCACAGGAGATGGCCAGTTCAAGCTACAAATTCATAGTTGCTTGGAATCTAAGCTGGGGTCCTCCTTGCAGATTGTTTGGAGTTTCCCTTGCATCCGTTTCTACCTAAACCCCAAAATGTCCATTTCCAGTCATCTTTTTCAGTACTTTCCCCCTCCAACAACCCTCTCAACCTGATACCTCAAGTTCCCATCTCCACTGGTATCCCAGTCTACCCATGAGATCTTTTCTATTTCCCCTTCCACAGGAGACCCATGAGTCCCCTCTAGGGGCCTCCTTGCTGCCTAGCCTCTCTAGGTCTGTGGTTATCATTTACTTTGCAGCTAATATGCACTTATAAGTGAGTTCATTACATGTTTTTCTTTCTGGGTCTGGGTTACCTCATTCAGGATGATATTTTTCTAGTTCCATCCATTTGTCTTCAAGTTTCCTGATGCCATTGTTTTAACAGCTGAGTAATATTTCATTATGCAAATACACCACATTTTCCTTATCTGTTCTTCATTTGAGGGATATCTAGGTTGCTTCAAGTTCTGGATATTATGATTAAAGTTGCTATGAACAGAGATGCACAAACATCCTTGTGGAAAAAAAGAGTATCCTTTGTGTAAATGCCCAGTAGTGCTGTAACTGGATCTTGAGGTAGATCATTTCCCAAATTTTCTGAGAAACTGCTATATTGATTTACCAAGTGGCTGCACATGCTTGTACTCCCACCAAGAGTGAAGAAGTGCTCACCTTGCTTCACATCCTCTCCAGCATAAGCTGCCATTTGTGGTATGGATTGTAACCATTCTGAAAGGTGAAAGATGGAATCTCAAAGTTGATTTCATTTGCATTTCCATGATAGCTAAGGATTTTGAAGTTTCCTTTAAATGTATCATGGCCATTTGAGATTTTTCTGTTATGAATTATCTGTTCAAATCTGTGCCCCCAAATCTTGAAGAAATCAGGGATACAAAGAGCATACCTAAACATAATAAAAGCAATACAGCAAGTCAACAACCAACACCAAATTAAATGAAGAGTAACTCAAAGCGATCCCACTAAAATCAGTATGACTATTTGCAGATGATATATTAGTGTATATAAGCGATACCAAAGTCCTACCAAGGAATTCTACTGCTGATAAACACCTTCAGTGAAGTAGCTGCCTACAAGATTAATTAACTCAAAAAAAATTGTAACCCTACTATATACAAATGATAAATGGGCTGAGAAAGTAATCAAGGAAACAATGTCCTCCACAATAGACACAGGTAATATAAAATATCTTGGTAACTCTAACCAAGTGAGAGACATTTAGGACAAGGGCTTCAAGTCTTTGAAGAAAGAAATTGGTCATGATATCAGAAGATGGAAAGATCAACCATGCTCATGAATTGATAGGATTAACATAGTAAAATGACCATCTTAACAAAACCAGTCTACAAACTCAATGCAATCCCCATCAAAAATCTTCACAGACCTTGAAGGAATGATTTTCAATTTCATATGGAAAAACAAAAAAATGGCTAAAATAATCTTGTACAATAAAAGAACTTCCAGAGCTATCATCATCCCTGATTTCAAGTGCTATTGCAGAAATATAGTAATAAAAACAATTTAAGGCTCTTACTGGCATAAGAACTGGCAGATGGATCAATGGAATCATACCAAAGACCCAGATGTAAATCCATAGATCTGTGACACCTGATTTTTGACAAGGAATCCAAAATTTTACAATGGAAAAAACAAAACATCTTCAACAAATGGTGCTGGATAACTGGATGTCAGCATGTAGAAAAATACAAATAGATACAGACCTATCACCCTACATAAAACTCACCAAGTGGATCGAAGACCTAAACATAAATCCAGTTACACTGAACCTGATAGAAGAGAAAGTGGGAAATAGCCTTGTATTCATTAGCACAGAAGACAACTCACCGAAATTAACACCAGTAGTCCAGACTAGATTGACACTTAATGGGACCTCGTGAAACTGAAAAGCTTCTGTAAGGCAAGGAATGCCATCAATATTACAAAACAGCAGCCCACAGAATAGGAAAAGATCTTCAACAACCTCACGTCTAATAGAGGACTTACCTCCAAAATACATAGAAAACTCAAGAAACTAGTTTTTTGTTGTTTTTGTTGTTGCTGTTGTTTTGTATTTGTGTTTGTTTGTTTGTTTGATACTATTGCCATTCAAAGGAAATGTTGAAGTCAAAAGAGACCATCTCATTCAAGTACACCAATCCTTTTATGGGTTTTGGGGGACTGTTGTCATTGTAAAACCAACATGGTGCATTTCTTTTCGTTTGTGTCATGCCTTAATCCAGAAAATTGCAAGGTTGTTAATAAGATAAAATAAAATTAAAGTTTGGGAAGCAATGATACATGAGTTGGGAGTTCTGGAGTTGGATAGATAAAGTTTATACTATGTTCCTTGTTGAAGTTATTTAACCTTGTTGATGCTGTATCCTCTCCCCTGTGATGTGTTGCTAGGAAACACTAGTGATGTCACAGCTGTGTTGTGTTCATGCTAACGGAGGAGAGTCTCACCAGTCCATCCTCTCACATTTTATCTTTTGGGTGTTGTCATATTTCAATGACCTGAAATTTTAGGGAAGCCTCAGGATACCACAAAAGCTAACAAATGAAAGAATGTGATGGTTGTCTAAAATACGTGTTGGAGTTCCAACATAATATTTTCCTGAAGATATTTGTAGTTATAAAACTTATTCATCAATTTAAATTTAAATTCCTTCATTTGGTAGTAGTAAAACCAAGACCACAAGAGATAATTTTATATTCTCAGAAGCACACTAGAAAAGGTATAGGGGAGAGCTACATCTTAAATGCGAAAAAAAATACTCAAAAGCTATTTTATTTTTTCCACTTTCTATGTACTTTCAAAAACCTCAGAGAAATGTTGAGAAATGTGATATTTAATGTAGCAATGTTGGCAACCAGAGATCTCTTCAAGCATCCAATTGCTAATAAACTAATAAGTACATATCAGATTTTGTGTATTCAAATTTACAAAAAGAATCCCTATACAACATAAGCTTGCAACAAATTTCAATTAGTAAAAAAAAGCCTCTATGTCTGATCTGTTTTCTGTTTCTATGTTATCCTAGTAATAATTAATATGATAGTTAAGAGAACAGACTGCAGAACCAGACAGATAAGGATTAAACCCTGGCTTCTTCACTGGCTAGCTATATGATCTTGGTTGAGATAGTAAAAGGTGTTTCTAAGCATCACTTTTATCAGCTTTAAAAGACAGCTAGTAAAGACCCAAAGTTTAGAGCATTTATGGGAATATAAAAAGTACAGATCAACACATTGAACGATAGTCATTGTTACTGATACTGCTTTTGTTATTATCCTGTCTATGTGTGTGTATTTATGAGAAGCTATATTTTAAGGATTCAAGAGTGGTTACAGCACAGTAAGAACACACTATTGAATCTTGACTAGGTTTCAAGAGAGCTGGCTTTGTGTCAGTCATATTTGCAATGCATTGACCATGTGATTGGTCAATATATTTCTTCTCTAGCCCAAAGTTGTCCCATGTATCAGATATAGCTTTTCCTACTGAATGAGACAGACACATGGCATGAAGTGATCTTAATGAGACATGGTACTGGCAGTTTTAGGTAACAAAAATCTTTACATGCAAGCCCTTCTCTCTGCTCATGCTGATCTAGGACTCAAAATATGTTCAAAATAAAAAGTCCATTTGTTTTATTTTTTATTGCTCAAGTCTGTTCTTTTCTATGTTGGCTTCATTCTTATGTTCCACATGGTGGCAGTGTGGTTGACACAAGCTCCAAAGCTAAATGCCCTTAACTTCAATTTTAGTACAAATACAGCACTTTCTTCTCTAAATAGATTCAATATGAGCTTGAGCCAGACTCTTGCTGATGAACACTGGATTGTGTGCCCAGCTCTGATCTGATTGATGTCAGTGGGCTGGTGGGTAGATTACTGTGTTTGGCCTATGAGTTGTTCACCTGCTTCCTAGAAATGAGGGTAAAAGAGTCCTGTGCAGACAGTATATAGTGAATGAAACATCCTGTGTACATGTCTTATTAACATATAAGAAGCTACTAAATCCTTAGTTCTGGGCTGTCTAAATGGCTCAACTGGTAAAGGTACCTGATTTGCAATTAAAGCAAATTGAGTTTGATTCCCAGAACCCATATAAAGGTAAAAGAAGAGAAATGCCACTACAAAGTTGTTCTCTAACATCCACACATGCATGTGTCACCTATTAGACATATATGCACTATATATTATTATTATTATTATTATTATTATTATTATTAAAATATTGATAACTTTAAGACTTGGTTCCTTAAAAACTGCACATATAAGCATAGCACACTTCATATATCAGGAGTCTATGATGGTGATCTTAGCTCTAGAGTCTTACACAGTTGAAATCCAAGTGCCACCCAGGACTGTGCTCTCACCTGAGACTCAGAGTCCTCTTCCAATCTCCTATAGTTTTTGGCAGAATTCAGTTTATTCTAGGTATCCACCCTGCTCACACTGGTGGTAGCAGATCTTCCTCATCTGAAGGTATGATATTCAAATGTAACTCCATCCAGATAATGAGAAAAGGCTAAGTTTTTCATAAGTCAGTTTTATGAATTATAATTGTCCTCCAAAATCTCTGTGTTAGCCTTCCTGATAAGCTCTTGGCTTTACCAGGTCACTATCAATGGCAACTTCATCATTTTTGAAGAGAACTCTTATCTCTTCTCTGTGGTTGAGACTGTATCTTCTCCCACTGAAACACATGAATGTATTGGAGAGAGAATTGAAATAAAATGAGGAAATGAATTAAAAGAATAAGAAAACAAACTTCGAGTGGAGTGTCTTCAGTGCTCAATATTCTCTTGGGAGTAGATTGGTGCTGTCAGGAGCAATCATGTCTCATGTCAACAGAAGCCTAAGTTATTTAAATGTCATGTTCTACAGGTCCTTGAAGTGGTTGAATATTAGCTATCTACGCAGAATACAATCTCTATGTATCTAAAGAACCTAACTGATCTGATTGTATATACAACAAACATAAACAACTATTGACCTATAATATTTAATACCTGTATAACTTAAAGACTAAAGTTTCATGTCAGAATATTAAATAATCTGTAAATAAATGTGCAACAAATGATGACAATGACCTTAAAATGTAGAAAATCTATGAGTATCTTGATCAGAGGTAGGAGTAATATAAAATGCAATATGAAAATATATCCTAAAAGTGGTATCAATATGCAAAATGTCCTAAACAGATGTAGAAACATGCACATATACAATCTGACACAATAAATTTGTATAGGTGTACAAATAATTTAAAGGAAAATAACAAATATAATTTATCTTGTATCAATATACAAAAACTATACTAATGTAAAGTATCCACACATATTAACTCTATTACATACTATTATTATTCCTTTTTTTTTTTAGAACAAACATAGTTTTCACCCCAAGCCTCTATCTAGTACAGGTAATAATCAACAACTCCTAACCGGTGTTCCCAACCCCAAGAACAAACTTTTTTGGGATAGGGAGCGTGGTCCCCTAGAGTTGCTTCACACTGTTATGGGGGTGATGTTCTCTTAATGGGATCCTGCAAAAGTAAAGTGATGGTTAAGTTTTAAAATTACTCTCTAGCATAGTTGCAAACAATTTCCAAGCAATCGATAGTTTTTTTTTTAAGTTCTTATTTGGAGTTCTGGCCACAATGTTATGAGAAGGTGCACCATTTCAGCAGCTGGTGCCCAAAAAGTCCATCTTATAGTTAGTTCAATTAATAATTCAATCAGCATCATGATGTCATCTCAACCAGGTGGAGTTGTTGTTGTGGGGCCCTATCGTATTCCTGGAAAGTTCAAAGATTACTGCAAGAAAAGGATCTGCAGGAAAATCTATTGTTTATTGTTGAAAATTTTAAAATTATTCATGTAAACATACATTCAATGGAAAATATGATATAAACAAAATAGACGTAGAGAAAGTAAAATTTTTCCTAAAGTCTTCCTTCTGTCCCATACCAGATGGCTCCCAAAAGGAGACAGAAACTCTGAATGTTCCTTTTAACAACACACTTGGACTTACAAGCCATAGTCCAACTCCAAACCCAGCTCTATATATTCATATATATGTGTGTGTGCATGTGTGTGTGTGTGTGTGCATGTGTGTGTGTGTGTTTTGATCACCTGTCCTTACAAGTCATATTATTTTTTCTTGATGATCCTTATTGGATAGTTATTTTTCCTTCTGTCTAGATCTAAACATCCAGGGTCTCTTGTACTTTTGAACATGTGTATTTTCCTAAAAAGACAAGAGCAGAACCCTGCCCCAACCCCTATGAGGTTTTCTTACCACCTGTATGATTGTCACTGTTGTGGATGACCTGTTATTTCTTTTTTAAGAGGTTTCTCCTTTTCAAGGCGAATCTTTATTAATTTTGATGGTATCCATAGTTTTTCTTCTCCTGTGGAAACAAGAGCAAAACCACTTCCCCAAGGTAGCACATCTTCCTGTTTCCATTGTGAGCTCAGCACATTCTTGAAATATTGGTTGATTCAATTCAGAAGTTTTTTTTTTCTATTATCCATTGCCTCTCTGTAGCTGTTGTTCCCTTCTCATTAGTGTTAAGAAAATTCAAGGTTAATAAAGCATTATGCAATCTATTTCTGGGGGTATATTTGTTTCAGGGAGCTGTTTGTTCATTCCCAGCCACCCGGCTAGCTTAGACCCAAAATAATCATACAGAAACTGTATTAATTAAATCACTGCTTGGCCCATTAGCTCTATCTTCTTATTGGCTAACTCCTACATAAATTTTACCCATTTCTATTAATCTGTATATTACCATGAGGTTGTGGCCTGTCAGCAAAGGTTTAGCATATATATCTTTGGTGGTGGCTCCATGGTGTCTCGCTGACTCTGCCCTTCTTTCTCCCAGCATTCAGTTCTGTCTTCCCTGCCTACTTAAGCTCTGCCTGGCTATAGGTCTTTATTCATTAATGGTTTTAATGCATACAGAGGGAAATCCCATATCACCTCCCTTTTTCTGTTTAAATAAAAAAGAAAGCTTTAACTTTAAGATAGTAAAATAACATAAAACAAAACAGGTATCAAGCATGAATTAAAGTTACAATATTTATATCCTCTCTATCTTTTATCATAACTAAGGAAAACTATATAACTATAAATTCTTCAACTCCATCAAGGCTCTGGAAGGATATGGTATTACTTAAGTAAACAGGGAGTACACTGAGTACATTGTAAACAACTTTCAAAATTGTAGAATTGACAGAGACATCTCACTGCCTAGACAGTCACCCAAAGTTTTTCTGTACTGTTGGGGTATCCATCTTCAGCCTACAGGCCTATAGTATCCAGGAGAGTTTCCATAAAGTAGGAAGTTTCAAAGACAGGCCTGCCTATATTGGCAGTTTGTCCTGCAGAATGTCTGGCAGATTCTTTCATGAAGCAGGAACCATCTCACCTTTAGGTAAGTTCACCAGTCATTTCTCTGTTGATCCTGCATGTCCAGTCAAACAGTCCAGGAAAGAGCAGTTTCTTGCCCAAATGGCTAACTAACTCCATAAGGAGCTTCTTAAATGCCCATCATCCCTTTGAAGTTTCTTGTGCTACTAAGAGCAGATGGGTCCCATTGTCACAAAAAGTCCTAAGTTATTATAACATTATAAATGCTATATTTTGAAGGTCTCTGAAAGATTTGAAGAATACCTATCTAACTGAAATATCTCTATACATCTAGAAAATCTAACATGACTACAAGCTTCACTATTGTAGATGAGTATCTATAAATGAACTACAAAATCACAACACTTTAATCAAGAGCAGAAATGTACATATGCATATGACAAAATGGACCTTAAATTTGTATCAATAGAGCAAGATCCATACCAATGCAAAGTATCCATCTCTACAGCATATCACCCCTTTAAATGATAACAGACATTTATAGACAATATTTGGAAATATGGGCATAGTTATTTCTCTCCAAACTGCTTCCTGCTGTTTAGTGGGTGAAGTATTTTATTTTAGGGGGTGTTTACAGCCACCTTTCAAGGGGTCCTGTTCAATCAAACAATATTGGTCTGGAAACAATCCACAGGTTCTCATCTTCTGTGAAAACAAAAGAAGNATTTGAAGAATACCTATCTAACTGAAATATCTCTATACATCTAGAAAATCTAACATGACTACAAGCTTCACTATTGTAGATGAGTATCTATAAATGAACTACAAAATCACAACACTTTAATCAAGAGCAGAAATGTACATATGCATATGACAAAATGGACCTTAAATTTGTATCAATAGAGCAAGATCCATACCAATGCAAAGTATCCATCTCTACAGCATATCACCCCTTTAAATGATAACAGACATTTATAGACAATATTTGGAAATATGGGCATAGTTATTTCTCTCCAAACTGCTTCCTGCTGTTTAGTGGGTGAAGTATTTTATTTTAGGGGGTGTTTACAGCCACCTTTCAAGGGGTCCTGTTCAATCAAACAATATTGGTCTGGAAACAATCCACAGGTTCTCATCTTCTGTGAAAACAAAAGAAGAACCTCTTTTCCAAAGCAACATATCCTGAGACCCATTTTCTGAAATCAAGATACCTTTAAAATATTATGCTGGTTTAGCTTAGCAGCCCATACAATGAAATGTTTCCCTGTACTTAGCTCATTCACAATCAAAAGTACGAAGATAACACAATAATACACATAATCCAGACTCTCTGTGAATTTTCCAACTTTACATGGTTTATTGGTACTCTATTGTTTTAATATTTATTTTATTATCTTTACTCCTTTAATCTATGATTGTCTGTCTTTTTCAACTCTTTATAAACTTTTTCTTCTCTCTGCCCATCCTACGTACATTTATCCAACACTGTGACCCATTTAGAGGTCTTATTTTTATCTGGATTTGTCTTTATTTTATATCTGTAATTATTTTTTATGACCAGAAGCACTTCTTAAAATGCTAAGCACGTAAGAATCTAAGCTGCAACATTACTAGGTCAAATATAGTACTATCTGCTTGCCCCACCAAGTCCAGCACGGTGAAGACACTTGCACCTCTGTGCCAGGCATACAGCTGGTCCAAGTTGCCATCAAGCAAGCCACACAACTCTGTTCATAAACCCCATCCAAATATTTGGTCTTCTGAGAGAGTCAGACGTCACACTGGCAGTGCTTCCCAGAAAGCCTGCATTTCAGCTGCTGCTGCTGAGTCAGGAAAACCTCCCTTAAAGAAGCTGTGGCACACTGCCAGCAAACAGCAAGAAACTGTGTTAAACTCTGTATTTTTGTGGCTAGAATTCTTTTTCAAGCTCTCTCAGGTTTTTAATTAGATTTAGCCCACCACATTGGGGGCCAATTTGTTGCAGGGAACTGCTTGTTCATTCCTGGGTGTCCAGCTAGCTTAGACCCAAAATAATTACACAGAAACTGTTTTAATTCAATCACTGCTTGACCCATTAGCTCTAGCTTCTTATTGGCTAAATTCTACATTAATTTAACCCATTTCTATTAATCTGTATATCACCACGAAGTCATGGACTACCAGCAAAGTTTCAGCATATCTATCTCTGATGGTGGCTTCATGCTGTCTCCCTGACTCCACCCTTCATTCTCCCAGCATTCAGTTCTGTCTTCCCCACCTAACTAAGCTGTGACCTGCTATAGGTCCAATGCAGTTACTTTATTCATTATTGGTATTCAAGCGTACAGAGGAAAATCCCACATCAGAAGCCTGTATGTTTCAAAGGATGGGACTTTGAAAATTAGCCATCCTTTATTCTGACCTTCATGTACGCACCTCTGAACACCTTCACACATTCCGTGTTATGATGAGTTGAGATCCTCTGAAACTTTGAGCCCAAACAATCCTTCATTCCTTTCTTCTTTCCTCCCTCTTTTCCTTCTTTTCTTTAAATTGTTTGTGTTTAGTACTTGTTCACAGTTATTAAAATTAATATACTCTGAAATTCTGTATTTATCAAAGGCGCTTTTGATCAGACAAAGCAAGCACAGAAGAATCTTTCTGATGACCAATTCCTAGTGAATCTATCAGTAGTCTCAGTACGGAATGGCATTCCATAATATTTGACTGGTTTTGCTGGTGTTCAAACATTCATAGTGTATAATGGAAAGCAAAGGTCTTAGAGAATATATTTTAAAAATCTATCCACCACATATTCCAAAAGAAATACTGGGATTTTAGCAAACAAGAGGACACTGACTGTTGGGAATCTAGGACACCAAACTTTTTCTCTTCTATTCAGAAAAAAATAAGAGTTTTGATTCAGAGTATCTTTAACCCAGATAAGATTGGATTTAATCATGAGAACTCAAATATAAGATTTTTAGTGGGGGAGTTCCTTTATTTCACTAAGCCTGCAGGCAGAAAGCTAGCCCTTTTGTCTGTGAGGTCCCGAGCCAGCAAGAGGCCCTGATCTTGTACCAGAACATACATCCAAGAGCATTTGAAGGATGAGATTGGCAGGTAGGTGCCACTGTAAGAATTCCTCCAACAATCTGAAAAGCAACATGCTAACACCAGAACACAGCGAACATACAACAGGAAGAATTGAACACCCTAACCCAGAAGAAGTAGAAAAAGTAGACATTCTGAAATGGATAGAGTCCCTTAAACAGGATGTGAAAACTCCCTTAAAGAAATGGATGAGAAAAATAACAAAAAGTTTGAAGAAATGAATAAAATCATAAAAGATACCCTAGGAAACCAAGAAAAAAAAACAATCAAACAGATAATGGAAACAGTTCAAGACTTGAAAACTGAAATGGAGGCAATGAAGAAAACACAAACT